>VZTV01042573.1:0-73232 GCA_013400875.1 Anhinga rufa | reverse complement strand
TGGCAGTTTTCCTCCTGTTACCAATTTTCCTTTTGTTACCACAACAGGCTTCCTCTCCTTCATTTTGTATGTGAAACATGTAATTGTAATTTTTTTCTTATATGACTGAGGCACTTAAGCCCCAGTAAATTAATTGGGTTTTGCACAGGGCTGTTTATTCTTATTGACATGAACAGGACTTGCGCTTGTGTGTCGTAGGAGATTAGATCTCTGTCTTTTTTTATGACAGCTTTCCATCTTGTTTTATTCATCATAAACAAATTAATCACTTTAAGACTACTACTGTTAGTTACAATTATTTTACTGTTTACTTGTGCATTTCCATATGTGGCGTGTTTGAGAACATGGGAAAAATGTCTTTCTTTTTCAATAGAAAGAAAGTAGAAATCTGTAGCCTTTTTTTTAATTCAGTATGACATATCACACCAGAGCTAGTGACATGTGGGCAGAAATTGAATACAGCTCAGCCTCAGAACCCCATCTACATTCTTGAATTTGCAAGTGTATAATTGTAAGTTAGTTTCCCAGCTCTACAGGTTTTGTGGCTTTATAGTTTTAAATCTAGAACCAAAGGGGAAAAAAAAAACCTTCATATTTTCCCCTTTTTTTTTTTTTCAGAGCTGTCTGAAGTCTGATGTGTTTTGGGTCTTACTCTTGTGAGGCTAACCGTACCAGCTCACCGTCCTGAGTGTCTTGCAGCTTTAGCCATCACACTCTAAATGTGAAACTGAATTTATGGTTGCCACATCTTTGTTCCACTATTTGGAGTACTTGAATAAATAACCTGAATGCAGGACGGCTTACCAATTCTCTTAGTGAGTGCTGGAGTTAGTAGACTCTTGCCTTCTAGCAGGAATGGAGACAAAGATATAAGACCAGTTGTCTGTGAATGGCACTTCCAGTTCAATACAGGCATTGGAGAGTCAAGGCTGCTTTCTTGATTTTAATGACCCCCTCTTACTGTAAGAAAAGTTACGTCAGCGATTCAGAAATGACTGCTTTCTTTTCTTGGGAGCTGGTGTGTTGTGGTGATGGCAGGTGATCTGGGAAAAAGAAAAAAGGAGAGTGATAGCTTTCAAATCTCCAGTGACACCAAAGGTTTAATTTGAGATCTTTAAGTACAGTCCTTGTGCTAGGGCTAGGAAATTAAGGAAGGTTCCCCTCCTGCACCCAGCCTTAAAAGCATTAAGTTTTACTTTGATAATTAACTCTCCCTGCAGTTCTCTGTAAGGAAACAATTGAACTATTATTGGTAAGATTAGCTGAAAAATGCAAACGTGTGGGAGTTTGGTTCCTGGTTCTGTTCCGTCTTCTTTGTTTCTATGACTGTACCTTCATGAGTCGCAGGCTTTTGCATATATTATTCTATGTAGGCACAGCATAAGCAATGGCTTCTGTGGTACTTGCTTTTAATTGCTATACAGTGAACTGCACAATAATAATCCTAAAGGTTTGATTTAATGAAATTCTATGATTATTTTATTGTGCATTTTGGGCGATTTCTGAAGTATTACGTTCGCTACTTAGGACAGGCTATGGCAAACCTTGCAGCTGGAGACTTGTACTGTGGTAGGCAGTGTAGGAAATCAGCAGGAGCCTCATGGAGGAAAACTTGGTGCTAGAGATTTCTTAGTGAGGTAGATTACTCAGGGAATATCAGAGCTCTGTGGTGAAAGCATTTAGGTTTTCACATCACTGTAGTTGTACTGTGGTGATCTACTTGGGCTGCCCTTAGTGTACGGTTCTGCACTTTTTTGGGTCTTCTTCAGTCTTAGACCATCTCTTACAGCAGTTGGAGCATGCTCTCCAAAAAGCCCCATTCTTTGTTGTATGAATACGTCCACTGTAGTTGTTACTACAGCCAGCAGCAAAATAGCTTTGTAAGCACTGCTTTGCATGCAGTATTTCTTTCTAACTTCAAAGCTAAATTTCCTCATAATGTGTGATAAAAATACCGAGTTGAAGGTACCCAGCAGTGACAATTCATATTTGTGCAGCAGTTTTCATGTCCAAACTCTCCAGAAAATCGTCAGTGCTCCTCTCTGGTTTATGTAACACAATGAAGCTAGTTGCTGCTGTTATGGTGAAGCTGCCTTGATCTTACCTTCATCTTTATCTTCCCCCTTACATTTTCCTTTGTTTACTGAGAAGTGCTGGCTGCCCAACCTGTGCCAGCTGTCCCTGGATCCCAAGGGAATATCCAGCAGCTGTGAATAGCTGGAACAACTTGGTCTTGGGCCAGCCCTTTCCTTGGTGGCTTGCACACCCTGTGCACGGCAGAGCGAGGCTGGGGCTGCTGAGGAAGATCCCGCCGTAAGTCCAAGGGACTGGTGGGCTGTGCCCTCGCTGTTTACACTCTGGACAGGGCTGAAGACCCACCACGGCTGAGCATTTTCCTATTTTACATGGTGTAAGTTTGTTGGCACCTGTGAAGCCATTCCCTTGGGACCCAGTGTATCCTTTTGTGTCTTTTTTTTTTTTTTCCTTGCCAAATTATACGTTAAATACATAAGTACTGATGTGGGTAGTGGGGAACAGAGCATGTATATGCATATGTCAGACATGTTTTCTTACTATTCTTGGAAGTATGTTTTCTCTGCCTGAAATAACAAATTCCGCATAGCTCTGTCTCTGTTGCTACCACTCCAGCTTCTTTCCTTTTCTGTTCCTAGGTTTTTAGATTTTAAAGCTGGAAAGCAACCTTAGATCCTCTAGTCTGCTCTCTTGTATCACACAGGTCATAGATTTCATCCAATTATTTCTAACTTCATTAAAATGTAACTATTCAAAATGTCTCTGGTCCTGTTTAAAGAATTCTAGGTAATCTTTCTGCTTCCCTCTTTCTTGCTTTCTTCTCCCTCACGTTCAGGAAGTTTATCTTCTGGTTAACATTTTTGCTTCTTTATGTCACATCTCCTTTTTTGTCTCATTGTGATTTCTCATTTAATATTAATTTCTCTCTGGTTTTGTGTGTGCTCTCCAATGGGATTGTTTATGGATCAGGAGAAAGGTTTTAGAATTGTTCCCTAAAATAAACTCCCATTGCTAATGCTGCTGCTCCCAGTAGTTAATGGCTGCTTGGCTGAAATACATTACTGTAGCTGTGCTTGATTACCTAAGTGTGCTTAAAGTATACTAAGGAATTCATATTTAGGGCATGTAAATGTTACCTTGAAATCCCGGTAGAAAAAAATTGACCTAAATGGGCAGTTCATGCTTCCAAGCCCTGTTATAAGACTGACGGCAAACAGGGACTGCTGAATTAGTCATTCTGAGCTCCCAGAAAAACAAATGAACAAACCAACAAAACCCCATCTTCCAAGTGGTGCCTGGGTTGTGCATGTGGATGCTGCCTCTGCTCGTGTCCCCAAACACGGTGCACGGTGGTTCTGTGCTCAGGCACAACTTCTGAGGTTGCTTGACTTCCATATGCCATGCAGTTACTGCAGTAATTCACTGTCAAGTATCAGGTGGTTTTTGTACATGCTACCCCCATCTGCTTCTGAGGGTAATGGTAACCCTGCCCTGGAATAAGGCTTCTCCTGCCCTTTCTTATAAGCACAGCACTGACAGAAATTTATGGGCTCTACTCCTACTTACCTGGGTGTGTTCAGGTGCTCTTTGCCGCTCTCAGAAATACCAAGCTGTGACTAAAGTCTATTTCCCATTCAGTGCTTTGTATAAGATGACCCAGCACTTAGGAATGTTCATTCATAGTTGAGCTCTGTATGGAGGAACAGGGAACCATTATCCCTAGTGCACTGGTGAAGGCAGGCACAGGGAGGGAAGCCAGGGACTGGGTCAGCCAGCAGCCGAGCAGAGCCTCCGGAGAGCCAGGTCAGTAGCAGCCTTGCATTTGGCGTTAAGCTTTATGAGGACTTTGCACTGAGCAGAGTCCATAGGACTCAACCCGTCAGTCTGTAGATGAATGAAGTCTATTGTTGGTTGTGCGCATTACACCCTCATGATAGATATCACATGAACGTATAGGTTATAACTGATAGAAGGGTGCAGCCCAGAACCACAGTCTGAATGCTGCTGAAGTTCAGTGGCTTCTGATATAAAAGCGTGGCCATTTGGGAATAAACAGATGTCTTGGTCTTCATTCTCCAAGAAAGGCGACCTTCGGCATGTGAATTATCGTGTCTGGACTGAAATGTTAGTAATTTTGGCTGAGGTTTTACTTCAATGCCACATTTTGTGCAGGGAGATTGTACAAATAGTTGGTTGTTACCAGGGAGTATAATAAATACTACTGAACAGCTGCTGGAAACTTTGGGCTTTTTTGGTGGTTTTTCTGGTTTTTTGTTTGTTGGTTTGGTATGTATTTATTTATTTATTTATTTATTTATTTATTTATTTATTTATTTATTTAAAATTTTTGGTATGCACAATCAGTTTGGGTCTGGATTGGAATCAGTGGCCAAGTGGTGAAATGCTCTGTATCTGATTAACTGCTCCCCTGTGTCATTCAATCAGCTGTGAAAATGTCTTTCAGTGTGGCAGATGCTTACAGGTTAGAAAAGAGAAAACATTTGACTTCAGTTATTTTCATAGTTGCTGAGTTCTGCTAGGAGTGGGAGTAGAAGGCATACCCATAAAATGAATCCAAATGGATGTTAGGGGCACTGACTTATTCTAATATTACTCTAGTGGGAAAACAAAAATGTGTTAGTACTTGTTACTCTTTGTGTAATGATGTAATGCTCTGTTTAGCTGATTTTTTTTTTTTTTAAAGAGTAATTTTCTTTTGCCAATTGTTAGATTCTTCATTTGCAGCTCAGGATACTGGTGACTACAGTAGTCAAAGCTGAAGATTTTGCCTCTTGTAAATTTGTTGTGTAGGCTTAAAAATGACTATATATTAAGTAAATCAAACCTTTGCTAAAATGTTTTTAAAAGTACATTTTTTTTCTGGTGTAATCAACCATTGTTTATCCTGTTACTTCACTTAGAGGGTATGGAAAAAGTTAATTCCCATATTGCTCTGTAGTCCTGATCTTCAGCTTCAGACCTGGAGGTACATCTCACACATTCACTCACACTGCGTGCTGTCGCAAGCTGCTGTCACCCTTTGGAATGACTGACCAGCATCCTCAGTTTGCAGCCAGGACTTCAATCTCCAAGAAAATGTGAGACTCCAGATCCAGAACTAAGTTTAGTCCAAGCGACTCAGAGCACATGTAGGTCAGGCTTTTTTCACAGAAACTTGGGAGTTGTAAATAGTGCCATTTCAATAATGTTGTCATGGGTCAATGCAGTCGTTGAATATACTTAGACTCCACACCAAGCCGTCAAGAAGAGTTAACTGTGAAGGTTTGGAACATTTTTCTCAACACCTAGCCAGCCTGGTAAATTGTGAGATTGCATCTGTCTCCATTAAAGCCAAATCAAAATGATTTTTACATTAAAACTTTCGAAAACATGACTCAAGTGTAGAGCTAGCAGTTCAAAACCACAAGAGAAATAATCTGGTTGGATTTTTTTTTTTAAACCTTCATAATTTGATGACCTAAACTTAAGATTTTGGGCGTTAACTTGTCATTTCTAAATTCTCAAAATGGCAAACCCCCAGACAGGTAATTTATATGTGTACCTCAAGTGAGCTCATTCAAGAACCAACATATTTCTAGAGTGGACTGAAAGATATTTGAACTCTGTTCTTTCAATATCTGAATGCCACTTAATATCAGTGAAATATCTTAATATTTTAATAAGATTATCTTTGTGTAGTTTATGGTGCATCTTCAGAGGGAATTTTATTGTGTGAAAGGCAGTAAAAGGATGTCTCTGATCTCTCAGTTCTTTCATAGCAAAGAGTCATCTTGGAGTCTGCTTTAAAATAGTTTATTCTTTGTGAATCAGTCATGGCTTTGTTTCTAACGCTCGAACATTTACATTTCAGGATCTTTAAATTTTGGATTTTTTAAATCCAAACCTTTCTTTCTAAAGGCTGCTCTGCAGAGCCTTTAAGTCTAATAGAAAATTTCATTTTACCTATCATTTATCACTCCAAAGCCTTTGGGGGAAGAATGTCACACCGCTTCCTTGCCAAGTACAGTAGCTTCAGTGAAGAGGAAACACACTCCCTTGGGATGGTTATGAAATATATTTATTACTCTTGAAAATGAACTTTTAAATATTTCAGAGAGTTGCTGACAGGAGTAAGTGTGTTTCTTAGACACCTTGCCATCACCTGGAAAATATGGCACTCTCTGGGGCCTTCCCAACTCACAGTGTCTTGTGGGATCTACCGCAGCAGAGGACTCGATTTTTTGGATTCCCAGTTTTTGATCATACATGATGGAATTGTTGGTGGCTGCTTGGCTCCTTCTTCTCATGGGTTGCTTCCAGCCTTATGTGATAATTATCAGTAATCACTGAGATCTGCAGTACCAGCTTTCCGTTGATACATCAGCGAGAGAGAGAGAGTAGGAAAGTGTACCTTGCCACACCTGGCTAGTATGCATCTCAGTACTGGGGTTATAAATAAAATAACAGGAATTGATGTATAGCATTGGGCTTGTCTTTGCTTTAAGTGACAGGCATTCAACGTCCCGTCCTGTCCGGTCAGGTAGGCAGTGCTTGTCACAGCAGCACTGCTGGGAGTGTTTCCATAAGGGAGCATCTTTCAGCTTCCTGCTTTCAGGGTGGGTTTAAATTAATTGTATATACCTGCACATTCATATCGTGTCTTTTTCCTTGTAAAACTGAACTCCTGCTTCAGTCTCAGGCAGAGAACTCTATTGCAGTCGCCTTTTGTTTTAACTAAGCCTCTCCTGGGGTGCAGCTGAAGCAGGAAGACTGAGCAGTTTTGGCTGTAACAGAAAAAAATAATAATTTATTCTAGTCTTGCACTAAACGGTCTCTGTTCTGGCAACAGCTCAGGCCTGTGTGTTGGATAGATATCGTGCTCTCTGCTGGACTTCTGTGGTCTGAGCCATATCTCAATGAAGGGCAAGAAAAACGAGGCTCAAGCAGATACATTTGTTTAACCCGAGGCATCACAGTGTGGCACAGACTTACAGGACACATTGTCTTGATTTTATCTTTTCGCTAGGTATTTGTTTTCTGTCCCTAATAGACTTACCATGCAGTGTCTAGAGACTTCCACTGAGCCCTTCTGCAGTTGAGTTTGTCATCTGAGGATCTGCGTGTTAGTAGTAGACAGGAGAATTTCGGGTGCTTCAGCCAGCATGCATTGCTGCTCGCCTCCCCATGCTGAATTTCATCCACCATCATCCCTGCAACTCACATCTCCCTGAGCACTGAGGCTGGTTAGAAGTACCGCACAATCATTTGCAACTCCCTTTGTGCATTTCCTTTTCTTGAAAGAGCTCTGTGAAACTGAGCTGAAAAGCTTCTGTCAGAGAAAATAAATACTTCCAAGTGACTTCTGAGCATATAATCAACCTATGTAATATTATGACTGTATTAATGATGCCTGCTTCTTTCAATTATTTGTGATAATCATTAGTTTCTTTGATTTTTTTGCATCTCCTAGAATAACTCTCAACCTGATTGAGATCTCTGATGGTTATTGCATTGCAATAACCTTAAAATACTGGGTAGACCTGATCTAATAGAGGGCATCGGAGAGTAGGCACAAGGCTGCGTCTCTGCTGTGGGAGTTTTCAAAGGATCTGTGGTTCCTCCAGACTTTTAAAGTGATTATACTGTGTCACACTTATGAATGGGGTGCAAAGGCTTCTGCAGGGGGGGAAGGGTTTTCCTTCCTTAATGAGTATGTTTTCAAAGAAAAATTACATTTCCTTGTCACATGAAAGAAAGTAATGTGTACACAAATGCTAGCCATTATTTGGGAAATGGCTTGAGCTCAAAAATTCTGGCTGGAAACCATTAGGAAGAAAAACGTTCTCTACCATCAATTAATGCATTGTTTTTCTTTTCCTTTCATGTTCCTAATCAGGCCAAGAGATAAGGGGCCAGCTGTAATCCATCTTGTCAGATGAGTTAAGTCGCTTCGTGTTATACCAGTCATCTGGAAGATGAATACTCCATTTCGCTTCAAGTTTGATTTTTAGATCATATTTTTCAAATTATCTTTGCTTTTACTTAATGTTCTTGTCTTCTACTTGAATTCATTCAGCATTCTGATCCAAAAATACGTATTATAGTGCTGCATTTTACACTGTGTAGTGTCAAAGAAAAGGTGTCAATACATGTTTGGTGTGATACTTAAAACCAGCAGAGTAGATTCTGGTAATTAATTGCCCTGTCTTGAGAGCTGCATCTTCATCACCAACTCTTAATTGCAGAGGGTAGGTTTCGGCAGGAGATACCCAGCTTTCCTTGAAACCAGCTAGATCAGGCACCACGAGCACTGCAGCTCCGGAGGAGGGAAGCCAGTGTCGGATGCTCTGTGGAGCTAAGAAAGGCTGTTGGCAGCTGAGCTCTGGTGAAGTTCACTGGGACAGTTTGAGATACTGGTACCCTTGGCTGGGGCACATGCCCCGTTGTTTTTACCACCTCCAGCGGAAGGGCTAAATGAAGGGTTTGGGAAATGATGGCAAATCTTGTCAGTAATACCTTCAACTTTTGCATCTCATCTGCCATAAACCAGAATATCCCTGTGCTTGTCCTGTGGCCTCAGTCTGCACAGTTACGCCAATCACAATATTCAAGCTAGACAGCTGGAATGCCAGTCCTTTCCTGACTGTCTGTAGTACCACTGGTGCTCAGATAGTCCAGTCCAAAGGGAGGGAAACACAGGCTGAATGTGGATTTTACACCTTCATCTACTATATCTGAGGTTCCTGTGTATGTGGCTTCCCCCTCAGTCCTTCGCTCCAGCTGCTAAGGAGAATGATGACAGATATTAGTGTTAAAACTGGAGTTACTGGAAGCATCTCCGGAGTTAGCTTTTGTAGAAACCTCTGACCACAGGAGATGGATGAGAGACCTAGAAGCGATACAGGTTTGAGTCCTGCAAGCTCCATGCTGTGGAGCGTTGGTTGGTGATGAGAGTAGCGCCCTCAGATTGCTTGTCTTCCTCTCTTAACATTTGTATTTTATTGAAACAATAGAATCAAATCCAGTGCCACGTTAAAAAGCATGTCTGAGCTTTCCTATGTACAGTAAAGTGTTGTGGGGTGCAGAAGGGCACAGAAATGAGCTTCATTTGTCATTTTCTAAGCAAACTTAGAATCAAGAGTTATAATCTAGGCATTTTTTAATGCCTTTGCTGAAACCCAGGGTCCCCCTGCTCAGTGCAGCTGTAGAAGGCAGCCGTACTTACAGCCTGTGCTCTGCATTCATAAAGTCCCTTTTAAATAACAGTTTGCTTTTGTATCACTCAGACTTGTAAACTAACTAACAGAGATAGAACACATTTCCCAGAGTTAAACTTACCAGGTTTTTAATGCTACCAACTTGATTACAGCTATTTTTCTCTGGACCACAGGAGAACCCTCCCCAATGTTACAGTGCATTGTCCCTGCTGGAAACGCTGACAGTGATTTGTGTCCATAGCCAGGGGAGAAGCTAACTTGTGGGGATGTTAGAGCTGGTTCTGCTCTCGAGCAGTTGTACGTTAGACTGTTAAATACACCTAAATGTGAAACAGTTGGAGATCCAAGGCTGGCACACCCTGTGTGATGCTGGTGGTCTGCTGTTGGGATTTGTCGGTGCACAAAAATGCTGCGGCTGCTCTGGTGGTGGGGCCAGCTGGCACGGAGGTGCCCCAGCCAGCACTGTTGAATCTATTACACTGCAAAACAGGTTGGTCACATCCCAGCTGATGGGTGGGCAGAGCTCAGCCTGGAGCTGGGCCACAGAGTGGCTTGGGAGGGTGCTGCCTGGTTTGAGGCCAGGTGCTGCCCCGTGCCATGGACCGTCTCCTGCCATGAGAGTGTAGATGATCAGGTTCCTTCTCCCAGGAGCATTCCCTGGCACTGCTTAATGTGCCAGGTTAGATTGAGCCTGCGATCCTTGAAGAGTGATTCCATTAATACAAATCTTACGTAGGAGGACAGCTCTCATTTATGAAATAGGTTTGGTCTTGTGTGGGAAGCTGAGGAGGGGAGGAAGATGAGAAAAGGGATTTAACCCCTTGATTGCTGACGAGCTTTCTTTATTCAAAGAGGAGGTTGAATAAGCTATTGCTAAGTAACATCAGGGAAAAGTTTGCATAGGTCGTGCATCAGCTGGGACACGCAATTACTGTTCTGCTGCCTCTGAAGTAGATGTTCAATAGTTTGGTTCTCTGTAGCCTGAGAAGAAATGAACTTTGTCCTTCTGTCTGACAGTTTTTTCAACTGAAATGTCAAATGTTAATTTTAAAAGAATTCTTCCCTTTCTGTCAAAGATGCTCTTACTTTTATTTGGTTTTACTTCATTATCCTACAGACATAAGGTAGGTGCAGGACACAGCCTGTTGCAGTTTCATTGTTGATTAGACAAAGATGCCTCCACGTTTCTCCAACACTGAGGTTGTCATATACAACTCTAAAAACGAAAAACGTTATGGGCTGTGTATGTGATGCCTGAGTAATTGAAAAAGATAGAGATAGGCTCTACCCTTCCGCTCTGCCCAGCAACCTGGGAGTAGATTTGTATTCCTTTTGCTTTACTTGAGCTTTATAGTATCAATTTTTAAGAATAAGTTAAATAAAAAGCCTGTTCTGTTTGCTTTTAGACACATGGTCAGAGTGTCCAAGAGCAAGCTTAGAATCAAGAGCAGACTTAATAGTCTTGGATCACATCTGCAAAGTGTTTTAGCTATTGCTGTGTTTCATTCCAGTCTAAACAATTACATAATTTTATTAATATCTATGGACTTGCTTGGCAGTCCCAACAATATAATATAATGGCAGTAAATTGTTTATTATTGGTTTTTGAAGTGGTGAGCTTTTTCTCATATATATATATATGTATATATATATATATGAATCATTCCTCTTTTCATCCCTCTTCACTGAGCATATAAATTATATCTAAGGTTGTATAATCCTTTTCTTGTGGTGAATCTGTTTTAGTATGTTTCTTTCTTTGACTTCTGTCTTCTTCAGTTGTCTGAAACGAGAGGCCACAGTTGGCGTGTGTTTCTGTTACACAAACTCAATGATGAGATGCGGGCAAGAAGGAGTCTTCCTTAGAAGAGACTGATTTTATACAGAAGCTGGCTAACTTCTTAGCAGATGTAGTTAATGATGCTCTTCACTTTAATTCCATTTCAGAATAAATATAGTGTGGTTTAATTTGTGGCTGGCAGGTTTCTTCTTTTGTAGATTACATCTTCTGAGGCTATTTACATGAGATTTTATTTTTTCTTTTTTTTCCCCTTTTGTCATCTTTTTTTGGCTACAACCTGGAGGAAAAAAATCTCCATCAAATAGATAATACCTCCCACACCAGCTTCCAAAGGTTAAATCAAAGAACAGAAAAATGGAAAGCTTTGCGGAGCTGAAAACTGTCAGAATCAGACAAGCCCTGGAAGTTCAGTTTCCTGCCTTGGAGGATACTTTCTTTGCATTCTGCAGTTGTGGATTGCTTGTACTACTTCTTTGCTGTGTTTCCTAAAGATTTATAATATGTGACTGTGAGTCTAGGAAGAAAAATTGGTAATACCTTCAAACAATATTATAAAACTGGCAATGTAAATTTGATTTCTTGGTTTAGTTTCCTTTTTTTTTTTAACTGGAAAAAGAAAAATATTTCAGATGCTTAGGTTTAATTCAGAGAGCATTATATATCTAATAGAGATATTGTAGTTGAATTTCTTTTCATGTGATGGAGAGAAGAGTGTGCCAGATCATTTTATGTTTCGCAGAAGATGTCATTACATCAATGTTATGCTTTTCAACTCACTTTTCTGCCAGATCCATGCCAAAATATTTTAACATAGCAACTTAATAAACATACCCGTCCAATATTAAGAAGTGAAATCAACCTTTGATGCTCTTGTGTGAATGTACCAAAACATCATATTTAGTGCTATTAACCAATTTATGCTCCAAGAAACTGCACTCATTTTGTTCAGTCTGCAAGTGTGAAGGTTAAAAGTAATTTTTACCAATTAATGAAATCTGCCATTTTGGGGGGCAAGTTACAGAGCCTGAGCAATATATGATGTAATCAGTGTAATGACAATTTCTGTTCTTGCACAATAGGTCAGTCAGAAGATTTCCAAGTTTTGTAGACCTTGCAAACTAATGTGCAAGTATTTTAATCAGGAGCATGCAAACCCTCCTGTCTGTTGGGCATCGCAAGATCGCAGATTCTGAACAGGGTGATTTTTGTGATTGATTAGTCATTTTTGAAGCAAGTTGAAAAACCCGCATGAAAGTTAGAAATGCCAGCAAAGCATTCCTCTAAAACTCGGAAGAATAAAAGGAATTGCGTTTGCATAATTAGCTCTTTTCTAATGCATCTTGAAAGCATTGGATTGGCCTTGAAATATTTTTTTCTGAGAAGATAAAGTAATTTTGTTTATGTCTCATCTCTACCATTAAAAACCAGTTTTAGGCATTAGCATAGAGCAAATTTCTGTGGAGAGATTTCTGTCAAGAAAAGGAAATCATTGTGGTTAATATGTGGTACGTGTTGGCACAGGCTGACTTGTTATTAGCAGCCAATGTATTTGAAAGGTTTTGCGTTAGTGTGTGATGCTGCTTTAATGCAGTCGTTAGGCCTCGCAGTAATGACTTTTGCAGGTAATAGCAATAACATATTTTGTGATCCAGTTTCTTTCATGAATGCATTATGAAATAGTTTCAAAGTTCCAGTAGTACCGCATTTTTGGCATACTGGCATCATTTTGAAGTGGTATGTTAGGTACGTTATTCATAGCAAAAATGCCTGTAAAGCCTGTACGTTTATCTATTGAGTAGAGTGGGATTCTCTTGAAAATCCTAACTACAAACCTGAAATAAAACAGAAAACTTCACTAGAGAGAAATGGCAATATAATTATTTTCTGCTGTTGACAGAGGTGCTAAATGGCAGCTGTTGGATTCAGAATTACTTCAAGGTGTAATTCACAAAAAGAAGGAATTGTTTAAAAAAAAAGTAAAGTTGGGTGAGGTCAGAAAATAAACAAGTTCTTGTTAATGATTTATACTGGAAGGAACTAAGAGGTGAAAAAGTAATTTTTCTCAAATCAGCTTTCAGTGGAGAGATAACGGCAAATGATAAGCAAGTGATATAACAAGTGTCGTCAAGATGATGGGAGAGTCCATCCAGCCGCGTGGGAGTGGGATGCTGCTGCCTTCGTCTTTGGGACCCTGGTTTGCTGTGGGATGATGATGATGGGGCAGGGCATGGAGGCACCGCTGGCTGCAAAGCGCAAAATCCTCAAAAGAGGGAGGGTTAAGGAACGTGATAAAAATATTCCAGTTGAATCTTCCAATGTTGTTCATTTAAAGGTAACTCCTCCCCGACAGCTGGAGTTTGCATGTGGCCTTTCAGGCTGACTGCTGTGCTGCTCTAGGCCTGCAACAAAAAGTCCTGTATATTGATTCTGAGGCAGCAGAGTGTAACAGGTTTTTGGTTATTAATTTGTACTGCTGGTGCCTAGATGCTGTGCAGTAGGACAACTCCATGCCTTTAGTAGTTGAGCAATACTTTTTTCTGAATTCAGGTGTTTTCAGACAGGCGATTACCTTTTCTTTAGATTCATGTGTGCTGCTTGGGGTGGGGG
This sequence comes from Anhinga rufa, assembly GCA_013400875.1. Lineage (NCBI taxonomy): Eukaryota > Metazoa > Chordata > Aves > Suliformes > Anhingidae > Anhinga > Anhinga rufa. The sequence continues at coordinate 59,573 of VZTV01042573.1, read as the reverse complement.
GGTGGAGGAGAAGCTGATTTTTTTTGCTCTCCCAGAATGACAGAAGAAATACAGAATGATTTTATTTTTGCAGAAAATGGTATTCAGTTACGGTCCTAAAGCCTAAGGGAAAAGAGAAAATCAAATGTTTTGGGAACTGGCAATTCTCATTTCAACAACAGCTTCCTTTGTCTTGTTTTCTTATATGTCGTTTGGGTTTTTTTTTCATGGAGCATAGTTCACTTCCCTCCTTTGTATACAGATTTCTCTGGTAATTATGAGAGCCTGTCTGTTTGAATTTATCATGATTTTGGCAAACAGTGTTCATCTGCAGACACTGTTTCTGTAAAGAAATGGCGTACATGAAGCATGAGGAGGGAACTAAGGCTCTTTTGCTTTTGACCAAGCTTCTGAGCCCAGACCCAAATGCTGCATGGAGCAGGACAGGCGTCTCTATCTGCATGGGGACACTGCTCCCTCTACCCCCTAATTACTGGCTTGGTTGTGTTTCCTCTTAAATATAAATGATAGCATATGCTAATAGCAGACACACAGTGGTCCAGCTATCAAACCCTGTTACCCCAAAAGCATCCTCCTCCCACAAACCTTTCCTTTCTCTTCACCCCAGTCTTTGTTCATGACACTAAAAACACTGCTTGTAACAGAAGCACACCACCCCCACCCACCCCCCAATATGAATATAAGGGGAAAACAGCAATTGCTCAGGCTACCAAGAGAAACCTGTGCAGAGCTCTGCCATGATGGGCACCTCTGTCTCCTCTCTGACTGCCAGGCACCACCAGGGAGAGGGAGAGGGTCCCTGCCCTCCCGCAGGTACCTAATCAGAACTTCCATCTCCATCCCTGTGCTGAGCACTCATATTGCTGCGCGGAGTCTGGGCAGACTTCTGCTTGCAAGGCATCCCAGGACACAGTATGTGTAAAGGGCAGGGATACCTCAGCCATAGCTCATTTCAGCTTCCTCCTCCTTTATTTTGAATTCAATTTCAGTGTTGGAATTAATTAGGAAAAAAAAAATCACCCTAGATTTTCCAGTAGCTTCCTGTCACAGCAAGAAAAATGAGCAAAATCACAAGTGTAGTAGCTTGGTGCTCTGACTCCCTAACCCTTTTCTCTGCTCTGGTTATGAAATAAATAGCCCAGCAGGTAAGGGAGAGTTTGGAATAGTTTGATTTTTTTTTTCTTTTTGAAAAGCCGTTTTGCTCCATGTCTTACTATGATCTGCTGTGTCAAATTACTCTTGATCTGCTTAGAAAAGGAGTTGGAGCTATGCTTAGAAAAAAAACCATTCAAGTTATTTTTCAACATTTTAATTTAATTTATTTATTTCATGCAAAATTCTGCTGTCTCAGGATGTTGGTTGTATTGTTCTTGCCAATTCCAATACATGGCCAGACGACAGGAATTGCTAAAAAAGTAGAAAACCAAAGATATATCCTGAAGTTCTGTGAACAGATTATATATAATTTTTGAAATGCATGTTACTGCAGCCATCCTGTTAATTTTCTTCACGTGAAGGTTTGCAAACTCTGTTTTTTTTTCCAGGGAGATGCTGTTCAGTGAAGCTGAGTGAGGCTGCCAGCTAAATAAAACCAATCTGTTGACAACTGCTAATGGGTGGAAACAACTCTGGCAGTAGTTATTAAGGTTGGAGTGATCTGAGGCTTGTCTTCCTCTGATAACCATTTAGAAAGAAATAATAAATTTTTTTTTAGATCCTTAGCAGCTCTCATTTCTAACAGTTCAGAAAGCAGAGTGATTTAGGCTTAGAAAATGTAAATATGGGTCATCCCCAGCTGCGTTGTGTTATGTGTAGTTAGAAATGTAGAGGGTGTTGATTTGAAGGCAAACTAAGTGGTTGTCAAATTATAATAAGATGTCCCAAGTGTCATTTTTGTTAAAGAAATTGGTTTTGGTTAATGTTGTGTGCTTCCTTAGACACAGAAGGAAAATTTAGAGGCGTTTTAGTGTTTTTAATAATTTTTAAGGGAGTTCTGTTAGGTAGAGATAGGGGTAATAAAACTAATGGAAATACCATTGGAAGCTGTAGCAGAGCTTCCTTTAATTTTGGATACCCCAAAATTTCCATCGGTAACAGCTTTCAGTGTGAAAACTGCTTCCAAAACTCTTCAAGCTAGTTCTGAAATAAAGAGCAAGGAAGAAATTTTTTTTGCCCATTAAAACCATGCTTTTTTGACCTATCAGTAACATATAACAGGGTTTTACCTTTTTTTTTTTTCTCTTTTCCTGTGAAAGTATATCCCAATATTTGCCAAGTTTTTAAAGCTCTAAAGAGGTACCTTTCTGGGAGGGAGTACGCAGGCTGCTCAAAGGAAATATTGGGACTGTTTGGATAAGGTAGGAGATGGGGGGTGGGAAGGGCAGATGGCATCTGCCTGGAGAAAAAGGCTTGGACAGAACACAAGCCTGTGCCTGCTGCCAGGTTTGCAGCCACACCAGGCAGTCTAGACTTCACCTTGAGTCATGGGAAGCTGCAGATGAACATACAGAGTTAAACCTGGGAAAAATCCCAGTATGAAGTGTCCTGGCCTCTTTCCTTCAGCTCTGTAAGACACGTCCTCGCTGAGTTGCTTTTCTGGCCCCTGAATCGAGCCAAGGGGAAACGGCACTCCGTCAAGGCTCCGTCCTCCCTTCCTCCGCTCGGCAGAAGTCACCTTCGAGCCTGGATTATGAAACTGCATTTCCAGTGTAACTGGAGTTAGGGGGAGGAAATGCCAGGCGAAGTTTGGGACAGTACCGTTAGCTGGAATATTAATCAGCTCGTGTTGGGAAGCCATTTGTGAGAATGGTGCTATTTTTTAGGGAAGTACTATAAAGCAGCTGCACACACCTTCTAAGGAAAATACTCGTATTGAGTCTTTTTAAAAGCTGCCTGCCTTAGCGTTTCAGTGCAGGATAGACTTCCATATCAGATGAACATGAGCAAGGAATTCGGGGTGAAGTATCTATTCTCTAACATTTAATGTGGAGACTTTTAAAAACAGCACACCTTTTGATGTGAACTCTTGACTTTTCTAGCTGGCCTCTCATATGTAAAATGCTTTGTATATAATAAAAAAAAAATTCTCCCATGAAGAGCATCAATACCATCTGATTACTTGTATACTACATTTTCCTCAATTAGGGCCTGTCAGAGCTGCAAGGTCACACGGCTGTCTTCCCGCTTAGAAATCCCTGCTAACTATTTAACCTTGATCTTCACTTTGCAGTGCTCCCGCGAGCGTGTGACTTGTCATGGAATAACTTAGCATGCTGAATCTGTAGTCAACGCTGCAACAGGCAAAGAGGGGACATGGTTATTTATAAAGCCTTAGGCCATCACACAGTTTTAATAGACATTCATTTCCATTCAGATACTAAAAATATTAATCTCAGCTGCAATATAATCTGATTTTTGGATAATTATAAAAGCTGCCTTTTAGAAATACCTTTAATTATTTGAGAGATCTAATTCTGTTTTCTGCATAGGTACAAGCTCTAATTAGTTTCCTCTTACTATGCATTTCTTGGCACTTGCTTTTTTCTGAAATGATAAAAGATCATCTGAATAAAATTTTGCCATTGTGAGGAGGAAACAGTGCAGATTTTGAGCATAGTTTTCTAAGTTGCTTTCTATGCACAGAATATTGAAACAGCCACATGAGGCATCTGCTTCATCGCAGATCTTTTAGTGTCTGCAGCATTAGGCTTGAATTATACTGCATTGTATCACTTTGGATTTTTGTTTGTTTGTTTCTGTGCTTTATGAAGGGGTTTAAATTGTACTTAAATTAGAGTATATTTTGTAAACTTCTGCCTTCCTAAGATATCGGCTCCTTTGGCTTTATTCTCTCCTTTTTTTTTGGATGTATCTATGTTTAGTTATTCCATGTAAAATAAATTTGTTAGTTGGATAAATTTGTGTGCTACAGTGCACTGTAGCTGATCTTCTTTTCCTCTGAACATAAGAGGCAAGCGCTGAAGGAAGCCGGAGCGATACAGTGAACTTCAGACAGGTGCTGCATAGGAAACCTGAACCATTGAAATGGTGTTGGATGGCAGGAGACACATGCCTGCGTGCCTTTGCAGTCATCAAGGGAAAGATATATACTGATTGTTGTTAAGGGGAAAAAAAGAGGAAAAGGATTTACAGTGACAGTAATACTCCAGTAACATAGAGCAGCATGGTATGCTGCCCTTTGGATAATTTTTTTCTTATTGTTTTATATGCTGTTCCTTTGATGAGTAGTTTGTTTTTCAGATGTTGCTGAGCATCTGCAGCTCTCCTTCAGCTGGAGGGGTTGTGGCTCTGTGTGGACACAATAATTGTAAAAATCAGACCTTTGTTATTTAGATGGGAAGTGGCAAATAGAGCCACTTCAGCACTTCCAGCAAATAGGGTGTTCTTTAGCCTCATAGTCTGTATATTCAGTGAATTGCCCTTTTGTAATTGAAGATTTTAACCTAATTTCAGCCCCTCTTTTGAAGAGGCCAGGATGTCAGAGCGCCTTTGGACTTGCAGGTGAAGCCCTACATTTACTGCCTTTTTCCTGTATGACTGAGGATGCCATCATTTCTGGAAACAGCAGTTGACTGAATATCCAGATGACTTTTTATGTGATTTTGTAAGTGACTACTTCTACCATATGGTGGAAACATTTCTTGAAAGAAGGACAGAGTTGGTGGAGTAAAAAAAAAAAAAGCTCCAACATCCCCATCCAAAATAGTACCTTGGCAGGGCATGACAGAAATAGGATGTTGTTCAAATTCTTCTTTCTTTCCAAGAAGCTGTTAATGTTGAGCATCGTAGACAGAGAGCCTCACCTGGTGTTTTACATCCTGCTGGGCTTCCTTCTCTGCTGTTCGTTTCTGCTCTCCAACTCTTCTAAAGGAAGACCGCAGAAGAGGCTGAAGTTGAACTGTGTATCTCACAGTGCCGCTCCTGATTCATCCTCACTTTATCCCCAGTAAATCTGATGTAGGCTAAACCTGAACTAAATGAATCTATCCAGAGGACTTCCAGTGTAAAAGGATAAAACATATGTCCAGTGAAGAGCTCTCTAGAGCCTATTACTAGTCAAACCCTTTTTTTCTTGCATTGTAGTATTTTCCAGTCAATTCACCCATTATGCAGCTTTTTATGTGTGCATAATGGGAAACAATTAACTGTCAGTGAAAATCCCAATAGCCCTTTGGTAACTGAAATTTCAGATACGTCTCATGGCAAACCGCAGCCATGGGTTTGTTGAGAAAGGCTGACTTTGCTATCTCTTCATAATGGGTTGTGGTGCAGCAGAAAAAGTTGCTGCAGCTTTTCAGTCCTGGAGAATCCCCTGCTGGCGCACTGTTCCTGTGCTTAGGATGGCATTAGCCTTATTAATACAGTGATTTTATGAAACAAGGACTCCTTGTCATAGTCCTTGTGGCCTACGGATGCATTTAGAACTTCATTTTGCTCCTCTAATTTTTAAAGATTTAATATAATTTCTGTGCATATCTCGCATATATATGTGCATGATAAGGTCCTTTGGAATAGTTGCAGGCCACTGCCCCAGCTTCATCTTCCCCTCTCTAAACAAGCCCAGTTCCTTCCATTTGCTGATCATGTGCCTCTGGCCCCGATCATCTTCTGGACCCTCTTCTCTTCTTCCTCATGCCTCTTTAACTGGGAGAGGCCTGGAAATGGTCACAGCGTGGCCCAGGTGGGGTGAGTCAGTGGGGATCATCCCGTCAGCTGCTGGCTGTGCTTCTCCTGATGTGGCCCAAAGCGGGGTTTGCTTTATTCATGCCAAGACCCTGCTGGTGGCCTTGCTTTTGCCAGGGTCAGTTCCAAACACGCTGTGCTGTTGGGTTGCTTCTGTGTCTCCTCCAGTTGAAAAACACGTTTGCAGTACTACTTGGGGTGCTGAAACCAATGGTCAAATACTCCTGATGTTAAATCTTCATTATTTTAACTCCTGATCTGGCTCAAACTCAGGGTTTTTTCCCATCTCTACCATGTATCATTGATCATTGTAAGTGAGTCTGTGTTTCAGAAAACTGCGTAACTATGGCTTATATAGAAGTACTTGTGCTAATGCAGTTTTTCGGCAGGGTGAACAGTAACCTTTCAGGATAAAACTTCTTTCTTTTGAGGTTTCAATTCTGGTGAGTGGAAAGATTGAAAACCTTTGGAATTATGCATATCTTTGTTTTACAGCTAGCAGGGCATGAAAATTACAAGCTGAGGGAAGGAGAAGGCGCAGTTTCTAAAATGGACCATTGGCAAAACCTCCCTGAAAGAAGATTTTATTAGAATTGTAATTTCTCTGTCATTATCAGGGGTTACTTTGAACACTAGTGATATCAAGTAGTAATAAAGAGAGGTAAAAGAAAATGTAAAGATTTTGAAAATATTTACAGTATGGTGAAGTATTTGGCCTAATTTGCATACTGCTAATAGTCGCTATTAAGGAACACAGAGCTTTACAGTAGCTTTGGAGAGAAGTTGCAAATATTAAACTTAAAAAAACCCTCCCTTTGATCCATTCTGGTGTGTTTATGAACAAGACAGTACCAACCTCCAGAAGTTCCAACCTGGCCTTCTGCTGTCACAAAGTAAGGGTAACCCCTACATGTAGCTTGCTTACAGTAATTTTTAATAGGTTTAAAAGTGAGCATGCAGTAATTAAGTCTCATTTTATTTCTTTGAAGACAACTAGGGTCTGTCTGGGTGTTCATAACTGATACTAAAGATTGTGTGTCTGGGCCAGAAATGGAGTGTTTTCATTCAATGATTTCAGATCATCAGGAGGTTGGAGGGAGGAGCTGACCTGGTGTCTTTTAAGTGACAGAAAATTTCTGCAGGGCTGCAAAGTAACACAGTTTAAACTGATAACAATTTTCTTTACTGAAAAGAGGTTGCTTGTCCAGGAACAAAATCTTCCCCAGCCTTCAGTAGCTATCACTTCAGGAACCTGTGTTTGGAAGAATGAAGAGGTTTTTTCCAGCTCTTGTCATTTGGGTCAGTTTGGGAGGTTGGGATGGCAGGTGAATTTAGGTATCTGGTGTCTAGATGAACCCTGAAATACTTCTTGGTGCTATGACCTGTGTGAATGTGGTATTTGTGTGTCGGCACTCTAGGCCTCAATATGCTCTTTTCTTTGGTGATGTGTCACAAGGATCAGCTGGATGTGCTACAGAAGTACATCTGTCCAGGTTTTGTTAATATGAGGAATTGCTGAGCTGGTCCCATAACCGTGTACCTTGTAGGGCTTCATTTACTCAGCAGTTCATCTCCCTATGTCTTATTCTAGAGTTTTAAACCCTTGGTCAGGTTCTGCCAGCTTCTATTTAGAAAAAAGGAGAAAGTTTGCAGTATGTGGGCTATTTTCACCATTAACCCTAAGCCCCTAATACAAAACAGGAATGCTAAGTGGGCACAGAGGACTTCCACAGAGGTATCCAGGAATACTGAATGGCCATAACATGCAGCTTGATGTACATACGGGTCAGCTAGTAGCAACAGAGGAAGAAGGAAAACTTAGAAACCAGGCATTTTCTAGAGCAGGAAGGCAGTGATTGAAAGCAGCCCCATCACCCTAGCAGACACAATCTCATCATTCCTCACTGACACGAGAATGGCTGTGCCCCTCCGTCGATTTCTGTCCACCGCAGGCGCCGCGGCTGGATGTTTGCCCACTGCTGTCAGGATAGAGAGGGTAATCTGTGTGCCATGAGCATGGCAACAGAGAACTAGGCAACGACTCTGGTTTTTCCACACCAAACCTTTCCTTGCACACCAAAACTGGGTGCGGGAGTAGAATGGGAGGAGTGAAGATCTGGTAGAAGTCCTCCAGCAGCCACCCAGTGTCCCAGCTGGAGACCTTGTTTTGTTTCTCCCTCTTTCATGGGAGGTACCATTGAAAGGGTCCCACTTAAAACTCTGCTAGTTCACCTGTGTTCTGCGATTGTCTAAGTGTCACACTACGAATACATGATTTAATAAGTAACCAGAATTTTAAGCAGATTATACAGACAGTTGAAAAACACAAAAAAGCCCAAAGCCTCAAAATAGCTGTTTTCAATTTTCACTGCTTGAATAGAGTTTTAGAAGGATTTAACCTTTGTTCTTTGATCATGACACAAAAGAATATATACATGCAAACGAGGAGGCTAAGGTAATGATTATATGCAAAGATGCTCCTAAGTATATAATTAAAAACTGCCCCGTGAGACACCCCCAAATTTTATATCCTAATTTTATTTTACACTGCCATTTAGGGGAGGGATGAATTCACCTCTCCCACGCACTCTTTGCACCTGTTTCGTATAATGGGCAGATTCAAAATCCATCTTTGCAGGAAGTCTGCTCCATGTTGTTCAGATAATATAATGCAGTATTTGTTAATCTAAATTTTGGCCCCCTCAGATACTTCAGTCTAGACTAATTGGCTGCAGTACTTAGCATTTAAATTATCAAGCAATGGGGTCTGTGAAAATTGATCTCCCAACATTTGATACTAATTCTTTGTTTCCTACTTCTTCACTGAGAAAATTGCAGCAATTGTTCTGCAAAGCTTGAAGTGAAGGAAATAAACATACACTTAGGGCCACGCTTATGAACGTCAGGAGTAGATTTTTGGTTTAGGGCATCGTTATTTTATGTGATGGAATGCTGAAACCAGGGATTCTCTAACCTTAGAATTACAAAATATATCACATTGTAACACACATCACATAAAGTTATATGCCAATGAAGTATGTAAAGATGAAAATATTGATGAACCACGGCAATTCTACAGTAGTCCTTGTAGTTTCTGTCTTGTCACCAATATTTTTGTTCTCCTACTCATAACTTCTACATTTTTTTCCCTAACCCGACTTGATATCTCTTTACATTATATGTCCTGCAGAGTAGGGCCTTGATACCAGATGAGATGTCTGTGGCAATGCAAAGACTAATAATAGAATTTCAGAATATAATACCAAATATTCCACAGATGGTGTTGCAATGAAATGCAGCAGCCAGGTTTTTCGACTGACAAAGGTGGGAAATTTACTTTTGCTGGTATTTTCTTTTCCTAATCCACAAGTTGCTGCATTCTTTTGAAACATCTTCCACCATAAAACATATTTTTCTTATAGAAAATGACCAACAGAAAGCACTTATGTGTGCTTGAGATACTGCAGACATCCATTGCTGTTCTTCCCAGGCAGGAGCATGTCTCAGAGCTATTAGCAATAGCACTTGTAGTGCATGTGTTCCTGGCTTCTCCATCTCATATACCCATTTTTAGGAAAGGGGGGTCGGGTTGAGGACTACCAGATACACGTATTGATCAGCAGTGTCTAAGATTATGTTTAGATATCAGAGTGCTTCTGTGACCCTTGCTATAGTTGCATAGGTTCCAATGATGAATGCATCTTAGCAAAATGGCTATTTGCACTGATAAACTCAGGCAGAGAAATAAAAAATTTGCCTTCTGTAATTATGGCATTTAAGAGATACTCTACTGACTGTAGTCAAAGCAGATTTCCAGCTGCGATTAGGTCTGAGCTGTGAGCTTTGTGTTTGGGAAGGGGATTCCTCTGAATGTTTTGAAAGCTTTACCAGAAAAGCAAATGGGCCAGCCGCTGAGCCAGGAGTCGCAGAAGAGGAGGACAGGCTGTTGCACTGTCTGCAGTTACCCTAGGTAACTCAAATTATTGCTCTTCAAGTTGAAGTATCACCAAGGAGCCGTGCTTCTGTGCTAGGTACTGTGTGTTACAAAACCCAGTTTTATTTCTAGCCCTTTATGGCTGAGTAATTGTCTCCCTTTGTCAGTTCAATACTTCTAGTGTTTTGTGCCATAAGTTATATACTTGCATTTCATTAATGCTGCTGGCAATTAATCTAAGTGGAAGAGCTGCAGTCCATCATTGCTACATCTCAGATGTCTGGCAAAATGCTTTCATGCTCTTTGCTATATTCTCATCCGACACAAGATGACTGTGCCTGTAGTACGCTGTTGGCATCGGGCTGCCCCATAATAACGCACGATTTGTCACTGGATCACTTGAAATAACAGCCCGTCTTCTCGCACGGCGCTGGATTTTCAGGAACACGGTCTGTGTGAGGAGCCAGCTCTGTGCTGTCCCTGTAGCTTTCGCAGGGCATGCGGGAGGCTGTGGGAGGGATGGGAGGACCAGCTGGGCACTGGGCAAGGAGGCAGGAGCCAAAGCGGGGCATCTCGGCGCTGGTCCCTGAAGGCTCTGGCTGCTCCGTCGTGTTCACGGCGCGTGGCTGGGGCTTTGTGAGCTCTGGAGGAAGTGGCCAGCTGCAGGACAAGCTTTAGTTTGTGAATACAGAAAATAGAAGGCGAATGAACGTGGGTGTTTCATGCACTGGGTAGCTGTAATTACAGATTTGGATTCCTGGCAGCATTGAATGCACTGGAGGAGCCAGAGCCAGATGGGCAGAATCTCCTGATGTCTACCAGGAATTGTTTCAATGCAGTTTCCCAATATCAACCACCAATTTGTGCAACTCTTTTTTTTTTTTTTTTCCTAAATAGGAACAAATAAATATCAAATTAATTTGCCTCACACAGCATCTTTTCATTACTGTTAAAACAGTGGCACATGAAAAGAAATTGGAATGACTCCTTAATTTATCTGTGACAACTGCTGTTTATTTCTTGGGAGAAGAAGAGATGTCTTCCTTTGTAAATATTTCAGATATTTCCCTAGGTGTACTGCTTTTCTGGCCCACGTCTCTAGCATGTGAGCATCTTGCAAATGGTAGTGTAATTACTGGAGCTCAGGTAATAGGTAACAGAAAAATGCTGTTATTCACAGCCAGAGAGCAAAATCCAAAGAAGAGGTGATGTGATTTCTTAAAGTTGTACAGGACGTTCATGGAAGAAAAGGATTTAGAACTAGCTTCGATAATTTTGTACCAGCCTTTTCTGGACCAGTTGTGAGAAGAAGGCTTAGTCCTGTCCATTCTCAAGGAAAGCTTTGCCATCCGTTTCAGGATGCACTAGGAATGGCTTTCATGTAATTCAGTTGTATTTGTTATGTCTAAGGTTTGGGCACATGCTGTGGAAGGTAAGCTAGGGTGGAGACCACCAATATGTGAATGAACTGCCTGAGAATATGGGCTGCCCTATGAGAAATGCGAGTTTTCTTCTTCCGCCTGCGTTCTAGTTTCTGCCATGTCACGCGATGTACTCAAGTGTTATGAATTCAATGCAACAGACCCTGTACTGATGTACGTGCATTCACTCTTGCACAGAAATACCGTTTTAATCACATTTTTGAACTAGATCAGAAAAAGTAATTTCTAGAATATGGTATTTGTGGTTTTTATGGAAGATGGTTATGCTTTTTTGTCATTACTGAAGACCTTCTGTTTTTCTACACAGCAGTGACTGTATCAAAGTATTGACTGATGTTTTGGCAAAATTCTCAGTGACCCACAGCAAATTAATTATTTCCTCTTCTTGAGTATCATGGACTGATGCTCACTGCCATTGAACAGTTGCTGTAAATCAGCGGGTAACAGAAGGATTGAGTATATATGCGAGCACTAGATAGGTAATGGAGGATCTTCCTTGATGAAGGCTGTTTCTGTATGTAACTGTCATGTTGGCAACCTTCCTGATCATGCTTGGAGCACAATCCTTGCAGCAAATGACCAGTGACTTCAGTAGGTGGGGGTTTGACCCTGTGGCTTTTCCTTTTTCGTTTACTTCACTGTGCTCCAGTGGTTATGTGAGAATCTCACCTCTCTGTCTCCCTGCTTTTAAGTAAATCAGTAAATCTCAAGGTGTGGAGAAAATTTTGAAAATAGGACTTCGGCATATGCTAGAAGTTAAGAAGCAAGGGAGGAGGAATTTCAGCATGTTATATGTCAATCTCATAATTTGGAGGTTAAGCCAAGATTATTTTTTAATGCTGACAGTAGCAATATTGCAGCACATAAAATAAAGTAATTGCTTTCTTATTACTGATGTTAGGGCAATTTGAAGAATTAAGTTTCTCAATTAAAAAAAAATGCATAAATCCTTATTCAGCTTTGGCTATACTGCCTGTGCTTCTGATCCTGGCGAGGTGGCCAAGATAAATAGAGCTGTGCTGTACGTGAATGACCCGTTTGTGGCTGAAAGAATTGGCAACAGTATCATGAATCAATTTGCATGAAGGAATTACTGTGAACATCTAATGAATAGAATTCAGGCCATTTTAGGTGTTCACAAATAGTACAGGAACAAAATATTTCATTGTTTTCCCTTCCTGCCTGCCACTTGTAATTGTGTTTTGTAATTGTGTGTAAACAAGTAAAAAAGAAATAAATGAAAAAGTGTAATTGTTTTTCAGTTGTTTTTCACTTGTTTTCGTACACAGTTTAAATCCTAGGAATAACTCAGAAATAATTCATTACACCTGTTCCGTAAGATGGTTAATCTTTATGATTCAGAGAGACTGGCTATATGGTTGATCACGTAAATAACATGTTATTTATCTTTTCTTGATCAGATTATTTTTCTGCAACACCTTATGGTCCATTATTCGAGAAACTGTAGCCATCAGCTCAAGTTTTTCCTTGCGCAAACATTTGAATAGAATGCTTTTTGATACGAACAGACTGAAGAAGTAAATAGAAGTGTTGCAGAAATCAAATAAAAAATTCCTAAATTCTGTAAAAGATTTTCCTTAATATTATCTTGAATAACCAGTACCAAACTCACTATTTTCTGAATGTTCCGTAGAGCTGCCTTCTTTCCTGATAATGGGTTTGTAGGCTGGAATATCATTAACTGATGCAGTGAAGCTGATCAGATTAAAACATCAGACTCAGTCTAGCCTTCTGGGGGACTCCTCTTACAGTCTTGTTCAAGACTGGGCACAATATCGTAGAAATGTCAGAAATGCCAGATAGAGGATGTCGTGGTTTAGCCCCAGTTGGCAACCAAGCATCACACAGCTGCTCACTCACTCCCCCTGGTAGGACGGGGGAGAGAATTGGAAGAGCAAAAGTAAGAAAACTCAGGGGTTAAGATAAGAACAGCTGTTGTTGTTGTTGTTGTTGTTGTTATTACTAAAATGAAAACAATGAGAGAGAGAGAGGAACAAAACCCAGGGAAAACAAGTGATGCAACAGCTCGCCACCCACTGACCGATGCCCATCCCATCCCCGAGCAGCGATTGCTGCCCCCGAGCCCGCTTCTCCCGGTTTATATACTGAGCATGATGTTATACAGCATGGAATATCCCTTTGGCCGGCTTGGGTCAGCTGTCCTGGCTGTGCCCCCTCCCAGCTTCTTGTGCACCCGGCAAAGCATGGGAAGCTGGAAAAGACCTTGATAAGTGTAAGCACTACTTAGCAACAACTAAACATCAGTGTGTTATCAACATTATTCTCATATTAAATCCAAAACAGAGCACAATACCAGCTACTAGGAAGAATATTAACTCTATCCCAGCCAAAACCAGGACAGAAGGAAATAATAATTTCCGTAAGCCTGCTGGCTACACTTGCTAATACAGCCCATGTGCAGTCATCCTTCTTTGCCACAAGGGCATACAGCTTACTCATGTTTCCCGCTTTGGTTCATCAGAACCCTTGGGTCTTTTTTGGCAAAGCTGCTTCCTTGCCAGTGGGTCCCCACTCCATATATTTGCATAGGGTTATTCCATATGGGATGTAGGACTTCACACTTGTCATTACTGAACTTCAGGAGGCTCCTATCAGACTGTTCTTTCAGCCTCTTGAGGTCCCTCTGAATAACAACTCTGCCCTCCAGTATGGCACCATCAGTTAACTGTCCCACTGTTCAGGTTATTCATTAAAACATTCAACAGTATTGGCCCAATGTCAGTCCCTCGGAGACACTGCTGGAAACTGGCCACAAGTCGGACATTGTACGACTGGTCGGCATCCTTTGAGTCAAAGATACAGGCAATTTTCCACCCGCCATGCCCACTTTTCTAGTCCCTGTCTCACCAGTTTGGCCATGTGACTGAAAGAAAAGGTCTGTGTCTCAAATAAGGGATTCTTAATCCTCTGCCCTTCTCCTCCCACCCCCAAAACCTCCTCCAAGCAGTAAGAAAAAGTCCTAGTTCAAGTTAATGAGAAAGAACTCTAGAGAAATAATTAGTTTTGTAGTCATGTTACATGCCTGATGATGAGTGCTCCAAATATGGCATGTATACCATGGTCCCCATGCTGTCCGGTTGAGAGTCGGGTCCAGGATCTTCATCAGAGGCCTCAGCTCTGCAGCTCAGGTATGCAGACACTCTCACCCCAGTTTGATCTCCCTCTTCTTGGGCGAATACTAATTTACATGTCATCTAGCAAATGGAGATTATTTTGGCAGTCATGAATCAGTAGATCTGATGCGTCACTAACATGACCTCTTTGAGTTTATGTGTCCATCCTGTTGATGACAGGGACAGGACTCCTGTTGCCATCGCTCCTTCCCTTTAGTAGCTGTTCCCAGGGCTGAGGCTCATCACTGATCTCCTTTGCTGAAATGAAGGGGCAGGATTGTGTCTAAAAGTAGGTGTGATTGCTCAGCACCGGTGGGGAAAAGCTTTGAGACCAACACCAGTGTGGACGCTTTTAACGCTATATGCTAGAATGATGATCATATGAATATTTTACACAGCGTATGTGAATTACAAGTACTGAGCAAGACATCTGGCCAAGGAGAGTTTAGGAAAAAACAAGTAATGTGAGTGTTTTCTTTCAGTCTGTTTAAAAAGTATTAGCCATGATTACCTTTGCCTGCTTACATTTTATTTCTTCTGGTCACTTTGACTCCCCTTCTCCACTTTCTCCACATTATTCTTTACATTACTTCTGCCATCAGGTTGCACTCCTCCCGTTAGGAACAGGGTGTATATTTTTAAATACAGTTTATTCTGTTAACGTATGGGTGAAAGGGCTGCAGCGGTTCGCCGTTTAGGTATTCGAGCCATGGAGATAGTCCAAGGGCAGGTATCTACATTTCTTGTTAATAGTCTACTCAAAACCTAATTTAGGATAACGTGAAAACTTTGGTTGAATCATAATGGACTGCAGATCGGGGCTTGCTGGAGCCATTTCGGTCAGTTCCAGCAAAATGAAAATGCTGTTGCAGCTTATGATACCAAATAGTTCTTGCTTACCATGGTAACTATGTGGCAGAGCTCAAGTTTATAATAGAGCAAAAGCTCTCTGGAATGTTAACAGTCAGAAATAGATACCTCTGGACACTTGAACGTGCCTGTAATTACCCAAATTGTGTTTCATGCTTCAAGGAGGTAACTCCCTGGGTGTGTCGCTTTGGGATTTAACAGAAAGGTTCAAGGAGAGACATCTGATTTTTTTTTGTTGTTTTTAATATGAGGTGCACTGTGTAAAATTTAAGCATCAAACATAGAAATAGTGAAATTTCTTTAAAAACTATATTTAGATTGTCAAGCTAACAGCAAAGAATTTACAGGAAAATTAAAGTTGGGTAGGCATGAAGAGCTTTTAGATTCACAATCCATTTGGAAAGTGTTTTATTTGAAAGAAAAGGAAAAAATGAGCAAAAATCATGTATTTTTAAAGACAACATATTTGAATGTGGTGGAATATAGACAAATATAGAGCAGGCTGTAAATTAGACCAGTGTGGCTGGTCGTCCCTCAGATGGAGCTGGAGCACTGGTCCAGGCTGCTGAGGTGGAGTTTCCCGGTAGGAGTACACAAGTGGTGCCTGAGAAAGAAGTTGTGTTTAGGAAGGCTGTCATAAATAGTTTTCATTAGTATCTACATGTTTGGGTCATCTTTATATGTATGGAAGAGCACAAGTATGTTAAGTATTTAATAAATACATTGAAAAGTTGGAGAGATGGGTTTGGACATGCTGCATTTCAACTCAAACCTATCAAAGCTCCCGAAGAATCCTGTGTATGCTTTGTCTTTAAATCTAAGCACTGTTCTCTTTGAGTCAAATAATTACAGTTTCCTTGGTGATCTTCACATGTTGAGCACTGAAGATTTAACTTTTTGTTAATCCTTTTCTGTTGTAAAGAAAGTATTCTTAAGAAGAATCAACAGTGCCTGCCAAAGGCATGTTATTAAATAATGGGTGGTCCAAGTGTAAGCTTCTGAGCTAGGGTATCCAGAGTTTTTTGCTTCAACAAGCACTTACTGTACTTACTATATTTACTTACAGATATTAGAAGTTACTACAAATTCTGTATTCCCATTAAAATAAGGAAATTTCCATATACTGGTCTGTGAGATTGTGACTGATTTTTGGAGTTAGGAATCCGCAGATATTTGCATATATCTAAAAAATGAAAATAGGGGAGCTAAAAATTTGTATATGTGTATGTAATTTCTAAAACCCTTGTCTTTTGTTTATTAAGAAGTTTTACTCTTCATAGAATTGCTACTTAGAAATTCTGATTTTTTTTTTTTTATTCATCTGCAAGTAGACTTGAGTCCTCAGCTATTCACGTGTGAATATTCTCTTTAAACCCCAGGAACACCGTAGTAATCCTATTAAAAAGCCTTAGTGCTATATATATGTCCCAGTGCAATTGGAGGGATATTCTGTGCAGGTAGTACTGTTCTTGACATAAGATGGAGAGGAACAAGTTGAGTTTGAGTCCAGTCAGGGGCCTAGGTTCTGGCTGTTGGGTGAAAATGTTTTATTTTGCAAAGGAAGCAACTGTAATATGGTGGTGTCTGAAATCCTTGAAGTGCAAATCCAATAACATTAATCTTATAAAGTCCTTTTTAGTGCAGCTACTCCTTTACTTTCACTGTGTTGTTTGTCCTTATCCCTTGAAAAAAACATGTGGCCAGAAACAGTGTTAATCAAGCTGTTGGCAGCGACATGTACATAAAGAGTACGCAAAGAGAAGAAAGGTACGTGAAAATGGAAAAGTGGGACAGAAATAAGTTTGTCTCCCAGACATGACAAGACATGCTATCTGGACTGAAGGGCTTGCAGTCTAAATTTAGGTGATGAGAAGCAGGAGTAGAGAGAAGAGGAAAAGAGAAGGCAACGATTCAAAAGTGAGACAGTGTGTTCATCCACGTAAGCGTATGCTCACACCTCCACAGGGTATGAAGGTGTGGACTCTGAAGATTAAGTTGCAATCTTGATGCTTTTTTGAAATATTTTCTCTTGAATACCACAAATTTGGAGTGAGATTTAGAGCCAGAGAAAGGGAAAAAGGGAGGTGGAAGGTCCAAGGATTGGAGGTGGTAGAGCAGATGGGCGAAGACCAGGAAGGGTTGTCTCTGTCATCTCCAGGGAAGCTGAAGCTCCCAGCTGGAGAGGCCAGCTGCAGAGGTGGCTGGAGGGCCGGGGAGTGAGCAGAGCTGGAGGTCTGGCTTGCCATGAGGCCACCCTTCATGGGAGAGACTGGAGACCCGGGCAGGCCAGGCGGGCCCTGTGCTTGCCTTGTGCTCTGCCCACCGGATTTCTTACTTTCATCATCTTCATGACTGGATAGGCCACTGAAACATTGGATAGAACGAAATATGGGACCTTCTTGTATGGATGCTCATCACATCGAAGCTGTCATAGAATCATAGAATGGTTTAGGTCATGATGTGGCTCTGCCCTGGGTGGGGAGGGGGAAGATGCAGAGACCTCCTGCGTTTGTTTTTTTCCTCCCCTACCTTTCCTCTGCCATGTTGGACATCTAGATGCTGCATCCCAAAGTAACACGCCCTCTCTGCCCCCTGGCTGATTTTTCAACCACTTCAGAGCCCGGACACTGGCTATTCCCCACTTCCTTCCTTTAGACAGAGCTTGTGAGGAGGTTTCTGCAAGGAACTGGGACAGGGTGAGTAGTGGAAAAGATGCTGATTGTAGTTTAATTTTGTGAAGCTCACTAAGAGGTGACAAGTAATTAATCACCATTGTCTTGTATAAACTGTTGGTTGGTAATGGAAACATAGTTAAGTTAATACTTCTGTTAAGTATTCTCGTATTTATTTGGCCTTGCAAAGACAATAAAAACTGCTGGATGTTTTCCCCATCCTGTGAAGTGCGGCTCTCTTAGTTATCTACCCTCAGATCATCTGTATCACAGGACTTACTTTACTTTTTTTGTTCTGTTAGCTTTTAACACTGTCTTGCAATCGGAATAGCTCCTCTCTCCCATTTCCTGTCTCTTTACTAAGCCATCAGATGGCAGCAACTCCATCATTAATTATCAGAGATGGAGGAGCAAGTTTACTTTAATATCTTCTTTGAAGCTCACCCAAGAGGAACAGAGTAAGAGCTGGGGCAGCTCCATGGGTGGCACTTGCCGCCCCCAGGTCCAGAGCCAGCTCCCTGCACGCAGCCAGTGCCGGTTGCGTGCTTGTGTAGCTCTTGGCTGCAGAAGGGAGGCTGGCGGCTCCCGCCTCGCTAGCAGATCCCTTTGGAAATGTCCCCTGTGGTAATACCTTCCTAGCAGCCAAACGAGGTGCTCCTGGCAGAAGGATGATCTGCGTGTGGCACGGGAAGGTGTGGCGCTTTGCATGCCTTGCTGTAGGTAAAGGTATTCTGTAATCACCTCTTAATTATATCGCATTTAGCTCCCAACCTGTTTTCTTGGAGCCTCTAGCCAGAATTTGATGTTCACTTTCCTATATCCATCTGATAAATGGTGGCATAGATTTTTTTGTTAGAGGCATTAGCTGATTTCCTTCAATCATCTCCTGCTGCAACTGCCGATTTCTTAATGATGAGAAATGCTTGACTGATACGTGGTTGGCAATCTGATACTTGCTTGTAATTATGAGCTAACAAGATTATGCTTCCTTAACATTCGTGATCTTTGAAATAATAATCTTCTCCCAGTCATCTTCTCAATTAGAAAAAAAAGTGAAATAGTGGCAGGATTGAGGAAAGGTTGTTCCAAAAAGCATTGCCCTGGGGTATCTGGAGGATCTCTGTACTGAGAGCTGCTTTTCTTCTTCCATCTCCAGTGGTGGCACATAATTTAGGACATTAGTACTTTCATTAGATATATATTTCATAAAATGGTGGAGGCCCTAGCTGAATTCTTAACTTTCTGCTATATAGTTTGAAAGATCGGCATACAACACCCTTATAATTTGAGACCTTCCAAGTTCCCACATAACTTGATAGTATGCCTAGATAAAGTATGTAGATAGACATGCAAACAAACATAGCTGTAGATTAATTGCTCAGGGTTTTCTTTAAAATATCATTCACAATTCCTTAAAGCTGCTGTGCGTTTACCACGGCTCTTGCCAGAAGTGCTCTCCAGCTGCGTTGACAGAGCACTGGCCAGTTCCTGCTGAGAGAGGGGAAGCAGGGGCTCGCTGCATTCCCTGGGCAAAGCCCCCTCCCCTTCCTGACTGCAGCTCTCAGAGGCTTTATGCCACAAAGGTGCCTGAAGAAGACTGCAAGTCACTTCGCCAGTATTAACCCATGCACCTTTCACACCTCTGGCAGCGTGGATAATCCATGGCGCAATATATTTGCTTCTCCAGGTCATATTTTTAAGGAATGCTCAAGCTGAGCCCAGAGGAATGAATGTATCTCTATGGCCAGGGACTGTGGCAGGCAGAAAATCATTCTGCTTTTAATATTTAGTTGTCATAATGGACAACATTTAGCTCCTGTCATCATTGGAAAACCAACTGTGTTCAATTTTTCCCAAGTCATCTGTCCTCAAAACTGACAGTGCAGTTCAAGAATGCAGCCTGGAAACCTGGCTTTGCGAAATGTGGTTACTCTGTGGAGCTTGCAAAAAATAGACAAACTTGCACTGTGGGGCTTTTTCATGTTTTTCTGGACACCTAATTATTTTAATAGATCTGAATTAGAAAGGGCAATATATATGAATATATATATATTTTATATATAATACATACATATTCTCTGTCCCTGTTAAGTAGGAACTGAATATTGCAGTTCTGTAGAAGCACTGAAATAAGAAATGGATCTACGTGTTTACTAGTTCAACTGTTCGTTAGTTTACTGTTTTCCCTTGAATAAAAAATAGATTTCCAGTGTTAGAAACAGGTGGGAAAGGTGGTTCTCCTCACCTTTCTGTGTTGGTATTGCTGACGATCTGGTCAATCTGCATTTAGCTGTAAAAGCATTTTATTTCTTATCAGAATAGTATCTGTTGTGACACATCTCAGTTCAGAATATTAAACTTCTCCAGGCTAGAGGCAGGGAATGAATTATTAGTCTGAAAAATGCTTCAAAGCAGCAAAACAGTTTGGAAGTGCTCTGCCTCTTGCTAGCAAGGAGCTGCTGGAGGAGCTGCCAATTGACTTGAAAGGTGCTGTTCACCTTCAGTGCAATGAAGAAGCTGGAACTCAGTGGATGGGACCTGTAGGGCTCACTTCAAGGCTTCGCTTTTCGACGTGGTTGCGTTCCCAGTGGAGAATGAATGGTGTAAAGTGTTTCTTCAATGATACTGTGATGCAGGAATAGGAAAAGATACTTATGTAAAACATGGTGCAAGAGAATGGGGAACTTCAGACCCTTTACCTTCATCCAGCCTTGATTAACTTAGAGAGTGATGGATTTATTCATAA
Source organism: Anhinga rufa (assembly GCA_013400875.1). Lineage (NCBI taxonomy): Eukaryota > Metazoa > Chordata > Aves > Suliformes > Anhingidae > Anhinga > Anhinga rufa. Next base: position 39,051 of record VZTV01042573.1, on the reverse strand, counting down.
ACATGTTCAATATAACTAAAATCACATACAGCATCGTGAAAACTTGAACAGGCTATAATAATAAAAAAAATAAACATATATAAGATGTAATATATTTGTGTATGTTAAAAAAAAGAAAAATGATCAGTACACAATTAAGAACAAATACTGTGCCACGGAAATATTTGTTTTAACCAGATGGTCTTAAGTAATGCATTCAGAGCTGTGGTCACAGTACATTAGTTTTGTTTCCATAGTAACACTAGTTTGGCAGACTGAGTTATTTAGATCTGCACTGCAGTGTTCATAACAGTTTAATCCTTATATACATGCTTTTATTGAAATTGAAAATGATACTTCAGCGATCGTGCACTTAAAAGAGTGCAGAACTCATAAGTCAAATTTCCCCAAAGCAAGAATTGGGCAGAGAAGGGTGTATTTGCTTGACCAGGTGATGACTCCAAAACCAGCTGTAAAACTATTCATCATTCATACTGATCTGTATCAGTAAATAATATTCTTTAAACCTGCCACTTTGGAAGTCGCCGTCATTCTAGGATCTGAGAAGAACAGCAGAGGTAGTTGTGTATACGCAGTCCACATGTACAAATGGTGTTTACTGTTTAATGCTGGTATTAAATTTCTATTAAATATAGTGTAAATATAAATATATAAATACAAATTTAAATATAGGCATAGAATATGAGGAAGCAGAACTGGGCTGCACTGTGTGCTAGTGAGTGTGCTAGCACACAGTAAGGGATGAGGCTTACCTCCAACTTCTCTGTTCCTGTGAAACTTTAGAAGAAGCTAAAGGGAAAAAAAACATAAGCAGTTAGTACAGAAAACATGTTTTATCAGCTAATCTTAAGTTATGACATGCATGTTCGGTTGTGTTAAAGAGCTGAATTGTGCAGTGACTTCCAAGATTTTTCAACAAAGTGAATCTAATTTAGATGTAGTAAATCATACTATCAGCTGTAGTAAGCTGTATGCTTACAGAATGTGCCCCAAATAATTAAGAGTGATGGTGATTTATGAAATTTAGACTCAAACAGGTTTGCCAGATGGCAACAGCCAGAACTGTAATATACTGTTTATTGGAGAAATGCAGACAGATACCGAGCACTTCGGGACACAGATTGGATGTCCAGGTCCATCTGCAGTTGGAAATCCCGGTTTATTGCACAACAGAACTAACTTTGTATCTTTTGTAAGCTAATTAAATTTTGGACTCTTTCAGACATTTATGAAAGTATTATTTCCTTGAAACATGGATAGCAAGTAGGATGATGGATTTTCTGTACACTGCCACCAAAAGGGACCTTGGCTATGGGTGCTCTAAACCAGCGATCTTCCTTTGGCACCTCGGCACACCAGCAGTACCCTAATTACAGAGTGCCTTGAGGTGTTCTGAACCAGGAAAGGATTCAGAATAGGTTTATCAAGTTTAATAAAGGCCAATAATCTAATTAAAACAAAATGTGCTTTCCTTTTCAGCTACAAGTGAACAAATTAAATTGAATTATATTTTACCTTTTATTGATCATTAAAAAAGATATTATCTTAAGATAATCTTAATGTGTCTGAAGTAGATCAACAGCAAAATTAATATTTTTAGCTATAGTGTGTTGAGCACTTCTACAGAAAGAAAGAACATATTTTACTGTATCAAATTATGGGCCCATGTACTTTTTCTAGGGTCATTGGCTTGCTTTTCATTCAAATGATAAGTGTCCAGTTATTTTTAAAGTTGTTTTGGCAAAAATAGGCTTGTAAGGGAACAGTTTAATAGTTGATGTGTCATTTCCCTCTGCCACAGCAGAGATGCTGGCCACAGTTCTTATTTAACATTTGAGAGCCCTGGACTGCACATCATGTGCCCTGCGGAGGGACAGTCATACAGCCTGTATGAACCGAGTTTTCCATTAATCTTTGGAAATGCCTCTTAACACTGAGAGAAAGGACTTTCCTGAGGAAGGTGAAGATATGTTTATTTCTGCCCTGTCAAATCTGTTGAATGCAGAACAGTGGGTTTTCCACCTATTTTGATGGTTTTCCATAAAATTAGTATTATTTTATAAACATTAGCCTAGTGGCTGACTCTTTGCTTTGCATTTTGAAAGCTTTTCCCTGGAGTTTGTGTTGCAAAATTGTGTAGCTGTGGATATATCTGTGAACAGCATTCTGTAATAGAAAAAAATATAAAGTAATTTTAAAACAAAATGAAGTAAAGATGTAATGAAGGAAAGCATACCTACCATTTTTAATACACCACACTGCCTGAGTGTTGCAGCATATACAGAAAATATCATGACACTTTGGAGTTATTTTGAATACATAAGGAGTGATTAGTTTAAATAATCAACAGCAGTTGGGAGATGACGCACACAGAAGTATTTTTATTTCCATTAGAAGAAACACCGAAGAAGTCAGTGACTGAAGCAGGTTAGGGGAAATTACTTTGTACTGTTTTTCATGGGCTTTTAGCTTTGCCTTTGATGTAACATTCAGTAGTGTTTACAGAAATAGCTAGGCTTACAAATAATTTATGTCCCATTGATCTTTTAGGTGATCCTGAATTAAGAAAAATTGTTTGTGGTCAGTTTTTCTGCTCCCCAAATAGTTCTGTTGCTGGGGGTATTTTTGCTAAAACTTTGCTTAGCAGTGGAAGAGAAGAAATTTGGTTTTTATTTTTGAGTAGGAAGTGTAAGCTAAGGAATGCATTTCCAGTGCAATAACTATTAGTAGTGGTTTTTAGCTGAGAACTGCTGCAGGGGGTATGTTGGCAGTGCAGGATCGGACCCTCTGCTGGCTCTACCCCTGCCTGCCGGGCAGTTGGACGTGTTCTGTGATGCACAGTGTTAATGTGGCTACCCCATCTTCAGGTAGAGTTGCCTGACATCTGGCCAGCTCAGGGCAGCAGACTCAGCCAGCCAGCCTTCATCTTCAAAAGATCTCCATAGAAGTGCACTAAGTGTTTGCAAATCTGAGCTCTTAAGTGGTTTTCATATTTATTCCAGGCAAAAAGCAATTAGGAGCTGTGAAAGAAATGTCCACACAAGGATTGCTTTAGAAACATAAGTTAAAGTAGTGCTGGGACAAGGCGTGATTATGTTTTATTGGTGTAGTATGTGACAGTATTACAGCAAAATGCAATTTTAATAAACAATTCTAAATACAATTTTTCACTTAAATAAGATTTTTCATTGAAAAAACTTTTTTCTAGTAAAATTTATGAAATTAAAATACATAGTAATAAAATCAAAACCAGTTTCTTATAAAGTGAGCATACACATGACTATTCGACTTTCTTCTGAACTGCAAAATCCTATTATAAACTATTATTAATATGCTCTGAGTTAGAAAAACAGAAAAAAACTTTTATGGGGTTTAGAAAGCACATAAAATGACCCAAATATAGGTACGCACAACCAGGTAGCACACAGTCCTATCACAGCCAACTCACCAGCGTGCTCTGATCCAATTTCACCCCTATTCCAATAGCAATGGACTGTTGCCAACACCTTTATATCCTGTTGTTTAGGTTCAGTGTGTTCTGATGAAATACATTTTGATCAGGAAAATGGAGATTTTTGATTTGTTGCCCCTTCAGGAAGGAAAGGACCGGGTCCTACAGGAGGTTAAACTTGAAGCATGTGGGTTTTGTGATTGATGGCATTTCATTCCTGATCCAGTGCTAGCAGCAATCATGAGCATTTAGACTATACTTATCTCCCCCACCAAGAGGCATCTGTGTCTTGTGAACTTGCAGGAATAAATTTACACAGGCACGAACAGTTACTCGTAGGAGTTTAGACCATGCCAAGGTAAAAGGCAGAACTTCAAACTAAAGTGACTAAAAGTCACTTTTTAGGCAAAAAGGCTTTACAAAACTAAGCCAGCCAAAGAGACCACCACATGATATTTGACAAATATATTAACTATTAACACCTTTAAATATACTGACTTGTCCTATCTGACCACGTGAGGTGTAACAGTGCTGTGCAATACATACCATCCATAGCAGCATGCAAGAACATTTTCCGTGGTGCCTTGATATCTGCTATCAGTTTGGCTGGCAGATGCACTCAGACTCAGTTGACAGCAACTATCTGAAATAGCGAGAACTTGTAAATGCATCAGAATTGTTCATATCATTTTTGCATTTTAAAACATCTTCCTGCCATATTTTTAGGAGCGGTAGAATGAGTTGTGACAGTTGTTTAGACCTTTCTCAGTGCTCAGAAATACCTGTGACCTGAACAACCTGGTGGTTTACTTCAACGATGAGATAGGATATGGAACCAATACCTCGAAGCACTTGAACATGACTAATTTTAAGCATGTGAATATTGTGCTTGTACTTGGCTGTTGTCAGCTGAGTTGGAATGGCAGCCTGTCAAACTGATAAACTGTAGCTACTGGGGTCAGCTCAGGGCTTGAAGTTAAGCATGAGCTTAAGCGTCTTCCTCTGCTGGTGCCAGTTCCCAGTCCGCTGGAGCGGGAATACTGTCCTGGAGCGTTATGGCCTCTGTCTTGCAGTTCATGTATGCTTTTTTAAAGCACTGCAGATTTAACTCTTTTCACTTGGCCTTCTGCTTCTTCAGCTCTTTTTCCAGTGTTGTTATTTTAAAATAAACTGCAGCCAGTTTCCTGTTCGCTGAATGTAGGCATATGTCGTTTTGCTGCAGATATATTAGAATACTCATAAAATCTGTCTTATTTGTATTTCCAAACATCTTTTCACTTGCAGTCTGTATAGGGCATTCTTTGTCTGCTTTTAGCTTTTTATCAGTAGATAGTGTTAAGTTGCTTCCAGAAGGAAAAGATGCACTATTGAGTAAGTAGGTCATGGGAACAGCCAAATGATGGTGTTTCTGCAAAGAAAGAAAGAGGAGAGTTAAGACTGGAAGTGGAAAGCTGCTCTGAAGAAAGATGGGTGTCTCCTGGGATGGGGGGACACACGCTGCCCATGGCGTTCGGCGTTCTGCAGAGTGCTGCATTGCCAGTCAATACTTGCTGAGATGATCTACTTCATTAGTTTACTTGAGATGTCCGGTTTAGAAATTTACTCCCACAGTTTGCCTTTCTTCAAGATTGTACTTTTTTCTATATCTAAATGTACAAAACTTATTAACGTGCAGTAGCGGAGGAAAAATTGTCTGTGAGAATGAGTCTCTCCCCACCCAAGAGAGCCTCAGTCAATTTTGCAAATCAGTCGTGAGAGTGGAGACAACTCACTTGAACGCACAAGGTGTAACCACTGGAGGTTTCTGGGAGATGGAAGTGCAGTAATTGCTGTCATACTACCTTGGCTGATTTCTTTCAGAACTCGGGTTACAGCTTAGAGCTTTGTTCTCAAAGCCATTGGCCAAGTGTTGTGTTCTTGATATGTGTTGTATTTGGAGTAATGTCATTTCTATTTTATTTATTCAAAATCTTTCTGATAAGTGTGTTAACGGTGATTGTCAAAAATGTGTAAGCTCAAGTTATGATGATGTTAGGCAAAATTTTCCCTTCGCTTTTCTTAAAATTTTCTTACTTCTTACCCTACTTAGAAAAGGTTCAGTTTGTTCCTAAAAAAAAAAAAAAAGCCTAATGATGTTACCTTGGTGATTCAAGAATGGAAGAATGGAATAGTACTTAGACTAAGTCTGGATACTTGAAAATGTATGGAACAGCATTACAAAATGTTTAAGCAAGTTGGTTTTTGGGAAGCTTTTGTACTTCATTTCTATGCTCTATACCCATTGTAACCATCATCTGTATCTGTGGGATGGGGGAATTTTCAGCTGCTGACAATATTTGCAGAAAAGAGCTTTGCAGCTGGCTTAGTTCATACATTTTTTTAAACAGATGGAAGAATACGATATTGCAGGCCAGATGTGGCTGAATATGTATGTATGACTAGATGTGCTTAAATGGTCACAGGTAACTTATATGGTTATAGATTTCAATATATTATACAATTAGGCGATAGTGTTTAGACCGTTCCCACTATCAGAAAGTTTTCCTTAACTTAGCCAATTAGTTAAATGGCTCTGCTGAGAAGAAATGCAGAAAGTTTTATGAAAATTTGAAAACTCCTTGACTGGAAGTCAGTGGTGTGCAGAATTGTGCCAAGGCTTTCTGCACTGGGCTGGGACGGCTGCAGGATCCGTGACCCAGAGAGAGCCAGCCGTGGGGATTTGAAAAACATACCACATTTTGACTATATTTTAGGAGTCAGTTTACCTGATGTTACAAAAATTTGTAATTCATAAAGACCCTGTGGGGAAGAGAAATGGTCTTTTTTCAATGTTATCCCGTTTTTTCCCTCTTGTTTTACATTTAACTTTTAAATACATTTAACATTTCAACAATTCGTGTCAGAAGTTTTAAATAATTACTACATTGAGCTAAAAATGAATTTTTAACCTCTTTTCTTCAGAAGCAAAGAACATGTAAATTTACAGTTATTTTCCTGGCCCAGTGCCAAAACATCTCTTTTGTTATTGTGAAGGAAAATAGAGAGGTTTGATTAAAACCTTGCTCAGTAATTAAATGTCTGTAGTTTTTCTCTTGTAGACATTGTTCCATTTTGGTGCTACTTGTTGTAAGGCTCCGTGGAATTTTAATAAATCCCTCAAATGAACCCCCAGACAGTTTTCAGGATTTTTACACTACATTAGCAATTACAGAAATACACTGCAAAAATAATCAACGCCTGTTAATCGCAAGCATTTAATTGAGTAGATTATTAATTTAGCATGAAGAGCAAATGACGGGCTATATTCTGCTGCCTGTTGCAGAAGTCTTGCACGTATTTTTAAGTTCTGTAAGCAATTTCGTTTGGAATAATGAATGATGCATCTGGTACTTGGATCTTAAACTGAACACTTGTGGAACAAATTTATTAATACACAGCCCCACTCAGCGCTACCTACTCAACATTGCTACTGAAAACTTTTAAGTCTGAGAAACCTACAGTAGGGAAAGCTTGCTCTCGAGTTTAATGACATTTTAAGCTATGTGATGTGTAAAGGTTGTAGAATAACTTGTATTTAATGGAGCATTCAGGAAGCGTGGGGGATTAAGGCTACTTTTGTGCAGAGGGAACTGGAAAAAATGTGAATACAGCAGCAAAGAGAGTTGCTGGGCAGCGTAAGCTCTTGCAAGGGTGACAGCGAAGTGTGCACAGCAAGCACATGCAAATAAAATGTCAGCGAAATGGGCAGCTACAGAAAATTGATTAATCTGTGAAAGTATACAAACCTCTCTGCGTTGACTTCTGTGGTGTTTTGCCAAAATGTGTGACTGTGATTATGATACATTTTAACAAAGGCTATGTAATTGCCAAGGACATCGAGATTTGGTCAGCTGGTGTAGTTAGATATAACAACCTGTTCTTTGGGATACAAAATTGTTTCTGCACAGACATCTCTGTAATTTAACAAAGCAGAGACAAGTGCTTGCTAAATCAAGATAATAGCTTCTTTTATCTTAAGCAGAATTGCTTGTATGCTAACATTAAAGTGTGAGTGGTTTCAGTTCTGTTTGCAATGCTTCTGTCTTAATGTGCATTAATATGCTAAAATCCTGCAGTTTGAGGTTTAGTATTTAAAAAAAAATGTTGGATTTTCTACATTGGAAAAATTAAGGTTGGGAGATGTTTTGTGGGGTGATGTAACAGCTTGTACAAGACCAAAATACTTGCAAGGAGCCAAGAAGTTCCTTGGACCCACAGGTCTTTTGTGAAGGAAGTATACTTTCGGTGATCTCTGCCTCTAAATGCCACTGCTCTTTGACATTCTTTCTTCCTTCCTTTTTGATGGTGCCGGTAAGAAAACGGGGCTGTGCTGCCTTTTGAATTTCCCTTTCATCTAAGCATGCTGTCTTCTACGTCATATGGGAGTTCTTTGTGTGGCTGGGGCATACATGACAGGAGGACTTTTTTCTCCCTTAATTAGGGACAGGCGGTGGGCGTGAAGGCTCCTTTCGCAGCTTCAGGATTGTCATACACTCCTCCAAACAAATCAGCTAGTCACCTGCTACAAAACATCTCTATTTTTATATAAAAATGGATATTTAAGGCTCTGGGGTGGTTATGATGTTTATTATCACACTGGGAAGGATTGTTCCTGACATAGGATAAGCATCCTTGGCTGTAGACTGCGCTGGGTAGCTGGAGAGTCTTTGGTGGTTGCCAGCAAAGCTGCGGGAGGGGAGAAGGAGCTCTGGCGAGTTGGAAATGGCAAAAGGGTTTTAATTTATGCAGCCTGGACAGTGTACGGTTGCTGTCTGAGAAAGCCTCCAGTGGCTGCCTGGCACGGCTGCTCTGCTATTTATGGACAGCCAAACTGCAAGTGCGAGCTGCAGCTCTAATTCAGCAGAATACTGCCAGTCCTTTGCAATGTTATGATTTTTTTTCCCAAGGCTCAACCCTTAGCTATCCATTTTATGCTTTTTTTCCGATATGATTTGTACCTCAGACATCACACTGTTGGCTGCAGTGGTGTCAGTGTAGCCCTGATGAAGCCAGAGCAGGACCAGCCTGTTGAAGCAGAGGAGGAATGTAAAACTCCTGGTAATAAAAATGGCCTGTTTTATATTTTACATGTAAACTAAACTTTGCTGTTTGTATGGGACTTTGCCAGGTATGCATACCGTCTGCTTTGTGACCTCTGTAGGACTAATGCAAATAGCAGTTGACTTCAGATAATTTGATGTTATTTAGCTCGTTAATTTATGTCAGTCAAGAGACAGGAGGACTTTTCTGCCAGCAATAAATTAGTTTCTGGAGTTGATTTACTGGTAGTGACATGGAAGAATGAGGAATGACATGTAGTATGGCTATGTCAAAAACTATTATCTTAATATCACAGCAGTCGAATTTTAATAACAGCTGCCGTGTTACTTCCCTGAATAGGGAGTCCTTTCCAAAGTGTAGAAAAAATACATGGTAGTACAGGGTAATAACAGGTGGGAAAGGCTTCTTTTATACTCCAGCAGCACCGCTTCTCTGGATCACTTGAGATCACTATGTACTACTCAGAACTGGTTATTTTCTGGTTCCAGCAGAATTGTTGGGTGCTAGACATGCCTTCAAGCCATCTGGCCACATCTCATTGCATTTGAAGAATGCTGCTGGGCACGTTTAACTAGGTCCTCAGGCCAGGCTGCTCTGGCTGGGGGTGCTCCTGGGGGCTTAGGAGGATGGAGCTGCCCTGCTGCAGGATGCAGCTTTTCCTCAGAAGTGTAACGGGCTTCAGTTTATATACATATTTTATGCCTTGTAACCTTTTTATCAGAGGTTGTTTTTCTTTTCTTATGTATATCTGGCTTTCTTTTTGGAGATGGTTAATTTTCAGCACACTTTCACATGGTTTGTTTTGTGGCATTTTGAAGAAATATGCCTACAGTGTATTCTGTAAAACATTTTATGCATATTAAAAAAAATAAATCCTTGAAGGTCTTCCTGCCAGAGATTATACAGTGCGATCTTTGAGTTTGTGTGATGTGTCCTGTTTGTGGAATGAAGATCCTTTGCTGCGATGCTCAGCCTTTGCAGCCGAGAGGTCTGTGCAGGGCCCATTTGTTTTCCATCAGTGCAGTGTTAGTAGGTCCCAGGAGTTCATTTATTGATGGTTTCCCATTGCCAGTATTGGGTGAAAAAATCTCTCACTTCACAGTATTGTTGTTGACTGTTTCTTCTCTTTTGATGATACGTAATGCTTCCTTTTATTTTGCTTAATCTGTTAATCCTTCAGCCTACTTCTGTTTCAGAAATACACCGAGTTTGTTATATGCAAAGCTGGTTCTTTTTTTAAAAAAATAAAAAATGCACAAAACAAAACAATCTGTCTGACCTAAAGTTATGTAAAGAAAGAAGAATGGAGAGTTTTGTGTTTCTTTGCATGTATGCCTAACTTTTGCATGGGCATTTGTAGAGAAGATGTCCCCTGAAACTAAACAGTCTGTTACATTCTTCAGTGTATTAATTTTAGTTCCATAGAAGTAAGTTATGTATTCGTACAAGTTTTATGACTTTGCTTCTAATTCCATATACCTAGAAATTATAAATAGATGCTGCGTTATGAGTGATCTGATTCTGTTACTTATTTTCTTATCTTTCCTATAGCCTTTTACATAAATTGTGTGATTAAAGAGTTAGCTTTTCAAGAGGAAATGAATGCTAATTGTATGTAATAAACCTTCTTAATGCAATGTTCTACCCTGGTACATAAAGTGAAGAGAGTCATTGTTGAGTTTGGTATCTGTAGTTGAATGCAGTCCACTTTAAGTAATACTTTTTAATATTTTTGTAATTTCTTTAGAGATGTATTTATTCTGTCACTGTAATTTATCGGAGGTTTGACTAGCAGACTTAAACAGACATCTTTACATTTGAGTGTTGGGAGGCATCGGACTGAGTGGGCACACATGGAGAGGGGGTTTGAGGTTTCCCAAGGAAGCGGGGATCTGCTGCCAGTATACTTTCTTCCAAGGTCAGGAGGACAACACACACTTGCCAGATCAAACTCCGTTTGGGGAGAAAAAGTACTAAGCAATACGATATATTCTTTAGGAATTGGTTGCTTTTTGAGAAAGAAAAATAGGTGTGTAGATGCTTTATCAGAACAGAAGGAAATCAGATGGTTGTTCTACATGGAGTATAGCTGCATGAATCAAAATATCCCAAGTGTTAGCAGATGAAACATGCCCAAAATTGAGGCTTTTTCACTATATGTCCTTTCCTTGGCTTTATTTCTTATTCTCTGGTTGGCAAATATTCTTGTGCTGCAATTGGTTAAGTTCAAATAGGATTAATTTCATTTAACTTCAGCTGCTAAATTCAGTCCTAGTCAGTGGATGTGGATTGAATCATCCCTGGAGATTCCTGTTTTATAAACCTATTTTAGGATCCAGTGAATCACGAGCTGAAAGTGCCTGTCTCTTATTGCTGATTCTAGAGGAAGCATCAATCATGACTGCATAACAAGTGTCAAGCATATATATGGCTAAAATTAAGTATCATGAATTCAATCTCAGGACCAAATTAAAGAAACTCCACACCTTTGTTTCTGAAATGCAACAGAGGGGAAATTTAGAGTTACTTGGAAAGTGAAATCTGTAAAATCCCATCTACCCATGTAGGTGTCGTGGAAGCTTCACACCGGGGCCTCTCCGAGCTCAGGTGGCTGTGGTCCCACTGCACAAGCACCGCCCGCCCCTCCTTCCGGCAGTGGAACTCTGCCTTTTGCCCTTTGCATACACATCTCACCAAGGCATTTATACTCATTCCTTAATGTGTTTATGGTCCATGTAACCATAAACTGGGAATTTACGTGGCATTGCTGCTTACTGGTGCTCTGTATTGCTTTCGTGTTTACAGGCAGCCTTTGCCTTCCAGAGTTTCAGAAAAGAACTTGCTTAATTCACTACCATTAAATGTATCTACTTGCTTCTTTCGCAAGGTATTTATTTTGGTGAGATTTTAATTTTTATGGTGCCATGTCACCTAATTTTTGATATTGTATAGAACTGAAAGGACCACCTGAAATGAGTTGGTACCACTGTTAGCTAACATGGATTTTTCCACTTTTTTGTTATTGCTATTTAATTCCCTTAATAGTTTTGTAAACACTACATCTTTTTCTTCTTCCCTGTTGGCTGCTTTCCATTACCAACACAGGTACTTGTTTTTCTGTAAGACACCAAAGACGTAAGCGCCCACAGTGGATTGCCACCAGGAGCTTGCGCAGAGAGGATTATCCCGGTAAACTTTAAAGTTCAAACTCTTCCATTTAGGGCAAACGCCTTCTCTTTGGTCCCTGCTGCCATACTGCATTAAATGAACAGTGACAGGTGACAGCATCTCCTTCAAATCATTCTGCTGTCCAGACAATGCATTGTAATTTGAGGCCCTAAGCAGATAAAACCCAGTTTTACTCTCTGATTACAAATTACGAAACCTTTAAATGAAATCTGTATAAAGAAAGCAAGTCAACAGCTCTTTCACCTGAACCCAAATGAATTTCTTTTCATTTTCTAGTGAAGTTAACTAATGTACCAGATTATCTTGACTAAAAAATTATAACCCCAAAAATGACCGAGGCTTGTTAAAATTGCATCTCTGCTGCACCTAGCATGCCTTCCACCTGAGAAATGCAGTTACTTGGCTGTGCTTTGGGTTTCTGCATCTCCCACAGCAAATTCTTTATAGTATAAGTAATGTAAGAGAGAGAAAAACAAAGTGGCACATTAGGATGTAATATTCAAGGAGTTGATGTGGCAAAGCAACATTTGGGTTGAATTAAAATTATTTGTTATATTTTGTAAGTACCTGGTGGCTTCCTGTGCCAGGAGTCTGGCAGTGAGCAGGCAGGGCTGGGGGGCAGCTGCTGCCCCTGTACTGAGCACTCAGAAGTGAAACCCCCAGCGCTTCCTACCACGTGAAGAGCCCGGGGCAGTGGTTTGAGGCAGTGTGTGCTTGCAGGAACCTAACTGGGTGCAAAAGCTGCTCAAGAAAAGCTAAAATCTCTCTGAGGTGGGAATTAAGTCTTTGGATGTGCATAAAATACCTTGATTCATAGTCTTAAAAGTAAAATATGTGATTTCTTTTCATGATGGACTGTGAATGATTTTGATAACAGATCTGTAAAGAGTTTGAGCCACATCTTAAATTTTGGTATTCTGGAATATACCCAGGATAAGTCAAAACGTATCGATTTTAGTTGCTGTGCTGCAGTCGGAGGTGTGGTGAGCGAGGGCCAGCACAGTGGTGGCCGGGAGCAGTCCCCTGACGTACTAGTTCTACCTGGAAATACTCTGATCATGTATCTGTCAGCAGAGAGGTTAAATCCCTTCAGCTGGCTACCAGCGATCTGATAGTAAGGAAATGAGTTTTCCAAAGTTTTTGCATAACAGGACTCTTGAACAAGTATGTTTAGAAGCTGGTGAGGCAGAAAAGCTCTCTGCTTTAGTATTTCTGTCCTTTCAAAGACAAAATGAAGGCAGAGTAAAGCCTGCATGGTGAAGTGAAACACTGGCATTTCGATTGAAATCTGAATGTTTCTGCTCTTAATTCCAGTGATTGTGGTGTTTATTGTATTAACATCTGGCTTTTGTCTACGTGTCTGCAACGCTGAATTTAGTTTATAATTTGTTTTCACTGCTTAATTCTTTCACCCTCCGACTGATAACTTCTTTTTCCTCATCCTCTTGGGGTCATTATATATAGCTGGTTTACTCTTGTTGTTGCTTTTTTTGTGTGTGTGTGCATGTAAGAGAAGCTTACATTTCACTAGTTTATTTATCAGACTTCACAAATCCATCCATCTCTTTCCAGGCTGTCCGTTCCGCAGTGGGGCTGGAGCCCAGGCTATCTCCTCCTTATGCTTTGTTCCAGTCCTCTCGATTAGTTTAGCCTTTCAAGAAAGAAACTCACTGGAAAGAAGGGTCTTTTTTTGAATGGCCAACATAAAAAAGGTACTGGGATGTGCGGGCTGCTTGTCCCACGCCTGCCTCTCTGACTGCCGGGGAGCCAGCTGGCACTTGTCTCATCAGGTCATCCCAGCCACGGTGGCTCCTAATTCTTCTTGCTTTCTAATTACATACAGACAAAAAAAAAATTAACAGGAGTATATCTTTGAACAAGTTTTGCTTGGCATTGTGTCATTTTGCACCAGATGAGTTACACGGAATATGCAGAGATACTGATGCCAGAACTTACTGAAAAAAGGGTTAAATGAATGTGGAAAACCTAAATGAGATGGGATTACAAAAAAGACTAAGAAAAATACTATTATTGACCATATGACGGCTATAGTAGAGAATAATATCAATAGAAAATGCATAATGGAAAGAAGTTGTTTTCAAAAGGATAAAGATAAATGACAGAGTAAACAATATTAGCTTATTCAGGAAAAAATACCGAGCTGTCGCAGCAGATAAAGCCACCCTATGGGAAATAGTGATGGAAAGAATAAGTGGGATGGGTGTTGGCATTTCAGAGTCCACTATCTAAAGGCTACGGTGTGACAGGGAGACCTGTCTGATGACTGCTGGGCTCATGCCACTGGAAAGGGTATTTTGTGTGTCAGACACACATGTCTGATAATCTAGCAACGTGAGAATATGGCAATGCATCCTGTGTTTTATGATCGGGAGAGCCCAGGCACCATTCTGCATCAGGAATGATGAAATGGAACTTGGCTGAAATACTTACGTTTGCCTGTATTTCTTTCACTGAGCTATGAAAGCTATTTCTGTAGCTTTAGTTATTGATGTCACCTTCCACTGTTCGGATACAGCAATGGCTTTCATGGGGGGGATAATAGTACAAAGGACTGCACTTTTTGCATAAGTACATACACTATAGAGGGAAATGCAGGAATACAGGGGAGCGAGAGCCGAGGGAGGGCTCTTATTGATTTCCTCTCACAGACTGCTGAATGCTGCATGCAGGAGTGAGCCCTTGCAGAAACCTGTCCTGCTACATGAACATCACTGGCTTTGACATCCCAGCGTGGGGTAGACAAAATCAGGGAGCGCTTGGAAAGGGCAAAGTGTTTGCTCCTCCTCCCCTCCCACGCGCAGGTGCTCCTGCTTCCTGCCGTCCTGTTAAATTCTGACAATGAAAAGAAAAATGTAGAAAACTTGCAGATGGGTTTGTGCTTTTCAAAATGATGTATGCTGGGGGAGAGAAATGTGTATAAGTTTGAGTGTTAAGCTTTAAATCAAGGCTGGTGGTGGGAGGGTTGGCACGATGCACTTGAGGAGCAGGGGTGATGCCTCCCGTCAGCTCTGCCTTCTCCTCCTGCAGCAGCGGGTCCGGCCCTGCTCCCAGAGCCTCCCTCCATTGCCTGGGAGAAGTCCGGTGGCCAGGGGGACATTCCCCTTGCAGAGAGTCTGGCCCCCCGTTGGAGTATATTCGCAGCAGCCAAAGGGTGAGGGAGAAAAAGCAAATCTCCAGCTGAACTCCCTTGCGGGCTTCCCTTCCCATCACGGCTCAGGAGGGAAGGCTGCCTGATGGCTTTCTTCTGGTTTTAAACGTGGAGATCTCTGCTTGGGAGTTGTCTGTTGTGGCGCTCCAAGGCTGTCATGGCACACCGTGTACTACTGGAGAGCATGCCTGTGATTTCCCATCTGCACTGGGGTTGCTTCCATGGAGCAACGTTGTGATGACTGAGGACAGCTCGGCTTGCCTCCGCGCGGGGAAAGGCGGCAGCCTCACGCCCTTGCGTAGGGCAGAACGCTTCCCTGCTGAAATGTCAAAAATGAATAAAATCCCCGCCCCCCCCAGGTTGTATTTTTTTTGCCAGATAAACATTTCTTAGGCTTTCTGTTTTCAGCTAAAAATAAAGGGTTTTGATTTTGTTTTCCCAGCTGGCAGAACACTCTGACCAGCTGTACACTTCACACTAGATCCAGTAGCATCAGAGTCTTGCTGAATTGGACCGAAACAAAAGTGGCTGGCTCTGAAGCACTGCTTGGTGGGACTTTGAAGTGCAAGGGTAGATGTAAAGGTTTCTTTACTGACACCTATACTATATTTAAAGAGTTTCCTTAGGAAGTTTGCTGCTTTTAAAGCTACTTAAAAACATGAGAGGCTACAACTTTAAATATTGGTGCACCAGTCAAATGTGAACATTCATCTTTATTTTCAAATTTGTTTGGAAATTGGGTGATGGAAGCAACCTTTGATGCATAATAAGCCTGCATTTTTTCAAATACGCAAAGAATTTTGAACAAAGCTTTGTATGTGTTTTGAAGAGGGAATGACTCTGATGGGGAAAATAGGCCAGAAGACTCTGTATGTACAACCTGTGTATAGGCTGTATCGGAAATCCTCAGCTTGCGAGTGTTGCTTTGGCTGTGGAGAGTTGTTGGGGTGTCTGGATCTACGTTCAGTTATCACTACCAGCTTTCAGTGGGGAACACGTGGTGCTTCTCTACACAATTACTGCATCTGTTCCATAAAACATGCTTCCTAGCCTTGAGGAAGGTGCTTTTTCTTGCTTTCAAACCTCATGAATGAGGGGCAGCCTTTTAATTACACATACTCTTCATTTTTTTTATATTCACCCTAATGCCTTTAGTAATAACATCTACTTTTTAATGGCTTAAAGACTCTGTTTCCATGGATCTTGTACTGCTGTGTAAGCCCTGTCTGTGAGCTACTGTCCTCTACCAGTGCTGTTGCAGGAAGGGACAGGGCAAAAATAGGTGCAGGTGCTAGAACAGCACAGGGAAATGGGTCTGAAGAGTCCCTTGACCCATGTGGTCATCTGACTTCCTTCCTAAAAGGACATTTCCTCTAAAATAAATGTTTTAAGAATGGTTTCTTTATGTTTGAATTTTGTGAGGTGTAAGAGAAGACATGGTAATGTTACAGAGGTATTGAGGGGAGAGATCTGCTTTGACTTGCATTTCTCATTGCTGAAGCTCCTGTAGGATTGTTTGGAATTACGTTTGAAGGGGATGTCTCTGAACAGGTCAAAAAGGTTAAAAAGCATAGAGGAGTGATGGATGGAGGAGGAGTGGGGTAAATATTTTTTAGATTCTCCACGTTAACCATCTCTTGTATACATACTTCAGGCTGTGGGATACTGGACACGATTGCCCATGTTCTTTCAGCCCTGGTATGCCTATGGTTTTTCCTTTCTAATAAAACAGAAGACTTAATATGTTAACAACTACATTGTAAGTTCTTATGATTCATTTATTTTTAAATGGACAGAAGATTTGGAGCACAAATGTCTTAGTGGTTAGTGGGAAGAGAAACATTAAATTTCACGAGCTGTGCTCGGTAGCAGGAAGAATAAATTCAATAGTCTTGTTACTGTAAATATAATTTTTAATAATACACTTGCTTGTCATGTGTACAGGCCTAGGCAGACATAAATTGAACATTGCTATGCAACACCCAACATAAATATAATAAACATGCGCACAAAAAAGTGGTCTGAAAAGAGGGGTAGAAATTTGAGAGAAGTGATACATATGCAAATACAAAAGCATTGTCCTGCTGTAATGAAGTATTGTCATACAGAGAGGAGACATATATTGCTACCACTTTCCCAAGAATCTTCTTTCTTAACCAGTTTAAAGACATATATGCAGCTGCCAACCTGAGGAAGTAAAGATTTGCACTACTTTTATATTGTTACTCTAAGGAAAAGCTTTTTATTGTAATATGGGGAAGGGAGGGCAATAAGTTCTGAGCCACCATTTTCATGATTTTATTTTTCAGTATGGAAAGCTGTGGATAAATTGTTGCCTCCTAAAAAATGCAGACTTCTGCTTTTGAGTGTCACCGGTAAAGCAGTAGGGTGAAGGGAACAAAGAAGATAAAAGAGAAGTAAGAGAGTTTATTTCAAAGACGCCCATAAAAATAGTGGGGTTTTAAAATTTTATTAACAATGACCTACATTAAGCTTAACTAATTTGGTCCCAATCTTGAAAATAATTTCATGCATGCTTAACCTCAACCATATTTGTTGTCGTAGAATGTTTGCAAAATAAGCACAATAGAAAACCTCATAAAAACCACAGATATGCAAATGTGAAAAATTAGGCAGATACATAAAGTATAAATGTTGTTTTACCTTTTAGCACTTGGAAATTCAAGAGATGTTAATTCCATGTCTTTTCAGCCACTGTTGAATTTGATGAAATCTCCTCTGCACCTGAAGGAATAAATTAAAAAAAACCCAAACAACCCAATTGTAAGTTGATGGAAGAATACTGAACTTAAATGAACGTTGCAATAAATTATGGAGTAGTTTTTTGGCTCAAGGCCAAAAGTTGTTTGGTTTGGCATGAGTCTCACAGGTGCTTGTCTTATCACTGCCTATTTGAATATATATTACATTGAAGTCTTTAAAATAGTGCAAGTACCACACACAAAAGGAATAAATAGCAGCATGGCAATTAGCTACTATAAAGAATTCATTGCAATGCCCAGTAAACAAATCAGACCACTGGGATGTAAAATCAAAAGTAGAAGTCTTAAGCTGTGAAAATAATATTTAGTTCAATCAGGCTTACACAAATGAAGTTTTAAAATTGCAAAGATAGGTAACCCCGGGTGAAGGCAGGACCAAAGACTGCGGTTCTCTTCCATGCATCTTCTTCCTGCTAATGGAGAACAGATTCTTTTGGGATGGGATTGATGGTGGACTATATGTAAATGCTATCAAGCGAAACAATAACTGAACAACAGAGGCATTGTACATTTTGCCTTTGAATAATTGACCTCTGTGGAAGTCATGCATGTTAAACTGCAGATGTGAGTGCGTAATGGATGTCAAGGTCACTGGTGGCACTGCTGGCACTGCCGTGCAACTTTGACAAATGCCCAGGTTTGTATTCTCTCTAAATTAATTTCCTGCAAATTAATTTGTTTTCGTCAGTTTGGTGGGCAAGAGCTGCACTGAGAGGAGCTTTCATCTGGAAGTGAGTTGGAAGTACTGTTTTAGGGAGACTGACTGATGCAGGCTGTGTCGTGTATCAGGACTTCCGTCATGGTAGTTCCCGAGGGCTTCTGAGCAGAGCAAGCTGGAGGGGCGAGCAGCCTTTGCAGGGATGTTTGGAAATGATTCATTTTCACTGCATATATGCTCATCTACTCTGCTCTGCTCTGGAATTGAATGAACACAAATTTAAATTCTCCCAAATGTGCAGCTTTTGTACGATTTTGGTACAGAAACCAGACATAGCACAGATTGAATGAATCTGGTTCAGGTTTGTCAGAAAAGGACTGCAAACCTTTGGTTAGCCTCGCCTCAGTTTTAGTTCATCAGTATCAGTCCAAATGATGTCAGAGAGATTTTGGATGTTGCTGATAAGGATTCCCTTGAGTTTAATTCTATTGAATTAATGTCTGCTGTACACGAAGGCTGAATTAGAGCAATTGCCTGTCATTGATGCATTGCCCCTTCTTTGACAGACTTGCCCCTTAGGTCACTGGTCTTTTCCTGCCTTTGGTACCAGTCAAATGGGGAAAGTAAACGCAACACACCCAGAAGAAATAAAAGCAAATGTAAGATATGCAAATATAATACATCTGGTATACAAATGCTAGTTCTTGGAGTGTTCTTGCTAGTGAAAAGCACAAGGAAAAGCCAAAGGGCAAAAGAGCGATTAGAGAAATCCTGGGATGATTCCCCAGTTCCTATCTCAGCTCCTGGAGAAGGTGAGACTCTTCTAAGACAACTGGATATTGCTGGACTTTGGGTTATGGGGTTTACATGCCCACATAATTCTCCTTCCTCTCATTTTCCATTGGACATTTCTGATAGTTCAGGATTTCTTCCTGAGGAGGTTTTTGGAAGGAAAGATGTTTAGGGTTCTTCCAGGCTTTAAAAAATGCTGCAGGGAGCAGCTCCAGTCCTCGTTTGCTTCAATACACAACTCCTCCATGTGCTTATATTCCATGGTGCAACTCCCCAAAGCTGCAGCTGGGAGGGACCGGCACTGGCCAAATCCCACCAGTGACATCAGGCACTCACAGTGGGGCTGGGAGCTGGTGTTTTCCTTGTTTTCCTCATGCCCTCAGCAAAGGCAGCTGACCCAGAGACTCCACAAGTTGACTGGGCTTCTGTTTGGGAAAGGTCGTGCTAACAACGGGCACACTGGGGCTCTGTCTCATGTGACAGGGAGGGAGAAACCTGCGCTGGGTCACAGGGAACCATCAGTTTTGGGGTGATGAAGGCAGCATTGTTCCCAAGCAGAAGCTATCGTTTCTCTGGCCTGTGGTTCAAGGTTGCCCCCTGTGCGTGATGGAGGGTGCTGTGTATTCCTGCCGGGGCTGTTGCATCCCCCAGTTATGGTGCCCTCAGTTACACATAGGCCCT
The DNA here is from genome assembly GCA_013400875.1 of Anhinga rufa. NCBI lineage: Eukaryota > Metazoa > Chordata > Aves > Suliformes > Anhingidae > Anhinga > Anhinga rufa. The sequence continues at coordinate 19,228 of VZTV01042573.1, read as the reverse complement.
GGAGAAAAGACCATCCTTCCCGGTTGCAGAAAGCTGCAAATTACACCTCGCCTTTGCTAAAGAGGTCCATTGTGTTCCAAGCTGGCAAATCACCCAGCTCAAATAAGCTTTAATTTCTCATAGGACCCTATTGTTAGGCCGTGGTAAAAGCTACTGTGGGAAATTTCCATGATAACGACTGTAAATTCTTGCGGGCTCTTTTCTGGTGCTGCCTGCATGGCAAACAACAGCAGGAGCAGGGACTGTCCTGCTGTAGCCGGTTGGCCATCTCCTGCCACGTAGCCCGTGGTGCTTGGGCTCCTTTGGTCCTCCCTGGCCCAGTGGCAGGATTGTTTGTGTACGTCTGTGTGTTGCTGGTCTTCTTCCTCTGGTTTGAAGGGCTGGAACATGAGGGCTGCATTGAAGCTCGATAAGGACGGATGTTTGCATATGTGTTCAGTACGCTGAACAAGGCACGAGGCAGGTGAGGGTGCTGGGTTGTGCTGAAGGAACAAAACCGAGTGCCTCATCCCCGATGCCTGGTGGAACTGAGCTCTGTTGTGTGCTGTCATCCCACCCATCCCTGCCACCCTGCCAAAGCCTGCCAGCTGGCACCATCAGCAGCCCTGTACTGGAGCTTGTCCCCCGACCCTGTACACGCAGCGCTGCAGACGCCGCCGGAGGCTGCTGTTCTGTAGCCACTGCTGAATTTGCTGGAGGCTTCACAGGCAGAATGCACTAAACTTCTTATTTAATTTAAATTCGCAGCAGAACAACCACATGTGAATGCACAAGCATACAGCAAAAGCATGCATTAATGTTTGCCTGGCTCACTGGAAAGCCTTTGTGTCAGGCTCTGGCACGGGCTTTTGCAAGACCCTGGTTGTCGCTGTGGGGAAGGGTACCCAGGCCTACTCCTGGGTGTAGCTCTTGAAGGGGGAAAGTGAAATTGCAGTTTTGAACAATCACTAAAGCAATTTTAGAGCTTTAGATGTTGTGGAAACACATGCACACCACACAAACTTATTTTTCAATTTCAGTGTGTACTGGTTGATTTTTCCCCCTGCAAAGTTGAGGGGCTTCATTTTGACTCCATGGTCTTCTCTGTCTCCAGAAGGTCTGGCAGGTGGGCAGTTCTTCACCATGTAAAACTGCATATGCATTCCCGTTTTAACATTTTATTGCACTGAACCACTTGTAAGAAGGGTTAGTGACTATTTGAAATACTTCTGCACCCTTTTTCTATATTAGATAAGGGGTTATTTTTATTGCATTGCAATAAAAAGGCAAAAATTGTGTAGGCAAAATAATGTTTCTGAGACAACTCTGAAACCGTAAGCTTCTATTTTAGTCTTGCACAGAAATGGGGGAGGTCAAACAATTTCTGAAGTGTCATTTAACTTCATGTTTCTGAAACCATTGACTCAAAAAAGTTTATCAGAAACATTTATTTTAATTGCTTACGTATCCAAATGTCTTTCTCTAGTAACTCCCCATTTTTTTTATCTAGAGATGCAGAGAGATAGGGTATCCCTTTGCATGGTTTCACCTTTTGTTTCTTGGTAGATGTTAGTCGTGAGGCATTTTGGAAATGCTTTACCATTTCGTTTCTGAAGTGTGGGCTGGAAATCATGCTTTAGTGTCTGATAAATGCATGCTCTCCATTTTAAACCTTCTAGACAAATATTTTGATAATGGTTTATAGCTTTCTTTTGCCTGCCTAAAAACTTTAATGTTCCTGACTGTAACCCTGCTATTGCTCTCTGACATGTTTTTGTTAAAATCTTAAATCCAGTGCAGCCTGGAAAACCACTCAGTTTCTTGACAAGAAAATCCAGGACTGGGGTTTTAGGTTTCTGTCTTTATTTTTCAAAATCAAACTCTCCTGAACTTGGCAGTAGTTGTAGTTTTCATTTTATTTTAGTTGCCCACTCCTCTGTGGCTTGTATTGTATGTTTTCAAGTAAAAAGGGGTTGGCAAACTGTATCAAACGAATGTATGTATATATTCTAGAAATATTCCAAATCCCATGGTTTTTAACTTTGTGAGGTACACCATTTTTAAGTTCTGTAACGCAGAAAAATTTCATCCTGATCCAACACCATCTATCCTACATACAAGAAGGAGATGTAATTTTTTAAAAAGTGCTATAATACCAGTGAAACCAGCTCCACTTAATTTCTAACTCCTTTTAGTTCTAGTATTTCCAGTCTTAGGTGACTGAGTGCACATCTATGCTTCCTAAGCATGCTTACTCCACACTATAGCATGTAATGCAGTCAGGTTGTATTCAACTATTTCCCTTTTTTGAGTAGTTTTGCCCTCAACAACTGTCATGTTATTAACACGGGCACTGGCACAGGCAGCCAGATGCAAAGATACTTGCACTTGTGCTTCATATGTAGGAACAGATTATGTTTGCATGAGGATGTGAAGGCTTGTGCATCTCCAGAAAATTAAAAAGCCATGTCAGTGGATTGTATAAAGCAACAGGGAAGGATTTCCTTTCCTTGTCAGAGCTTTATTCTAAAACAGTCGTACCAAAGAAGCCCCTTCTGCACATGTTGCAGGGCTCCATACGCCTGCTTAAGATAATTACACCTTGCTCAATATTGCCTGTTCAAAAACCAATATAAATTCTTATCAGTTTGCTAGGCTTTTGGTTTAAGCAGAAATTTTACAGCAGAAAAAGGCTTTCCCAACCTTCGCTTGTTTTTGGAAAGAGTGAGGAGGTTAGCTCATGGGATGTCTTTGTCAGACATAGGGCTTCCTTTGACAGTGGATCCTGTGTGTGAGCATGTCAGAGATAGCATCGGATTTATCCTGAGCTGTCTTGTAGCTCAGCATTGAGGGGGAGAGGGACTTCCAGACTGGATACCTACTGTATTTAACCACTTCTGTTTTCCTCCTCCTTTTTCTTCCAACCTTCTGACCAGTTCTTTGGGTGGTTTTTCCCCCGTGAGTGGTCATGTTTCCTGGCCGCAGGCATGCTTTCAGAGGCACTGCCGTGGAGGCTCCGGAGACTTCCTCCACAGACTTCAAAGGGCCTTTTAGAGGCTTCTTGAAATTTAAGCACTTAGACCGTTTTCCAACAGCCTTCAAATCCTTTATAATTGACTCAGAGGGGTTTTTTTGTTTGTTTGCTTTTGGTTTATTGTTTGGGGTTTTTTTTGTTTGTTTGTTTGTTTGTTTGTTGTTTTTTTTTTTTAGCGGGATGCAAGAAAGGCATGGACAGAGCAAATATGTTGTAGTAATAAAACCTGCAGGTGATCCAGCTTCCATTACCATCCCATCAGTCTATTTGTGCACTCAGCAGTGGTTATGAAAGTGTTAAAGACACGAATTACATTGAAGTCTTTGAGTGTCCTCGAAGCTTTGGTCATGCACAGAGAATGCAACCACCTCCATTTCATGCTGATGAAGTTTTCACATCAGCCTTTGGTTTATATATATACAAATACCTACAATCAAGACAATTACATACGAGTTGCACATTCAACATCCTTTGTGGGATGACCTGTCACAGCCGCCACACTGATATTGGCTGAAGCTGTCATATGCTTTAGCATCTGATAAAAGTCACATGGGAAATGTTTTTTAATTGAAAACTCATTTCTCAGAGTTAGTACTGCAGTTCAAAAGATTTCTCATGATTACTGGTGAATATGTCTCACCTTCACAAGTCTTTGTTTCATAGATTAAATCAACTTCCTTTGGTTGATGATTGCATAGGAAATATTTTTTTCCTGGAATATCTATTTTTAAATTGGAAACCTCAAAATAAGTAGGTCATACACAGCTTACTGTTTAGAATGCTTATATATATATTTAAAAATACACTAAATTATTTAGTTATGAGGTAAGATGAAACACAAGATGCCAGGGGAAAAAAATCTCATTACCTGCAGTGTCAACCAAGGAAGCTTTGAATTGCTTGTCTTTTAAATTAGTATCCTGCAGCTTCAAGAATATATACATACATAAAATGAACATACCTGCTAGTTTAGGTTGCAGATACAATGTGTGATTAATATGCACTTTAATTTATATTCCCCTTCATTTGCCAAAAATACCCATGCTAGTGCTTTACATGCATGAAGACAAATCATACAGATGTAGGATGAATTCCTGTGCCTAATTCATATCTTAGAACCACAGAATCATACAACGGTTTAGGTTGGAAGGGACCTTTAGAAGCCATCTAGTCCAACCCCCCTGCAGTGAGCAGGGACATCTTCAACTAGACCAGGCTGCTCAGAGCCCCGTCCAACCTGACATGGAATGTTTCTAGGGATGGGGCATCGACCACCTCTCTGGGCAACCTGTGCCAGTGTCTCACCACCCTCATTGTAAAAAATTTCTTCCTTATATCCAGTCTAAACCTACCCTCCTTTAATTTAAAACCATTACCCCTTGTCCTGTCGCAACAGGCCTTGCTAAAGAGATCGTCCCCATCTTTCCTATAGTCCCCCTTTAAGTACTGTAAGGCCACAGTAAGATTTCCCCTCAGCCTTCTCCAGGCTGAACAACCCCAACTCTCTCATAGCAGAGGTGCTTCAGCCCCCTGGTCATCTTTGTGGCCTCCTCTGGACCCGCTCCAGCAGGTCCATGTCCTTTCTGTGCTGGGGGCTCCAGAGCTGGACGCAGCACTGCAGGTGGGGTCTCACCAGAGCAGAGCAGAGGGGCAGAATCACCTCCCTTGCCCTGCTGCCCACACTGCTTTTGAGGCAGCCCAGGATACGGTTGGCTTTCTGGGCTGCGAGCGCACGTTGTTGGCTCGTGTACAGCTTTTTGCTCCCCAGTACCCCCAAGTCCTTCTCCGTAGGGCTGTTCTCAATCTCTTCATGCCCCAGCCTGTATTGATACCAGGGGTTGCCCCGACCCTTGTGCAGGACCTGGGTCTTCTTGCTTAATGAAACGGTTGTGCCCAGAATGACATGAATAGCCACGCGTCCCTCCAACTCTCCACTTAGGAGACAGAAAGCTTGAATTATCTCATCTCCAAGGGAAGGGGAGAAATTATTCCCTTGTGGAGACACCCTGGAGAAAACAGACTGCTGTTTGTTCCCGCTCCTTCTTAAACTGAGTCCTGGCAGTTTGACGCTGGTGTCCATGTAGCCATGTGACACATTTCTTTTCACCATTGACCTCACGAACACTGAGAGAAGAGATGAAGGAGGAGGCCCCAGGTGACAACCTTCTCAGGCACTCCAAACAGTGCCTGAGATCCACTTCAGCTGGTATCTGCTGGGGGCTGCAGGCTTCTTGATGAGACTCCCTGGTCGATGGCTGTTGATCTTTATCCATTTTAAGGAGAAGACGAGCCAGTGCAAACAGCAGCTTCTGCAGCATGCCATGGCTGAAAGCAGGTTCAGTAGAGGAGGGGAGCCAGGAGATCTGAGAACTCCACAGCAACAGCTGTACTGCATTGCTGAAATCGTCCATCTCATCAGTAGCCTGTCTCTGTGCTCTGTCACCCACCAGTTATGGGTGATTAGGAGAAAAATACAGCACAAGTCAGGTATAATGTGATTCTGCCCTTCATAGAGCCTCCTAGTTTCTGAAAATAAGAAGCATAAGTCATTTTATGTCCAGTCCAACATATGTCTGGACCTCCTTTTCTATAGATGTGAGTATGTGTTTTTGTAACTAGTCTTACTGTTGTCCTTTGCAAATGCTGGAGCAATCAGTTCCATGTGGGAGTTATGTACTATGTAGAAAGCAGTTATTTTTTAAAAAATTCTTTTAAATCTTCTTCTTGATAGTTTGCTTGGAGCAGCCATATTTCCTATTTTGCTAAATGGGAAACTGTTGTATCTGCCGTTCATGATTTTATAGAAATCTGTTGTATTTCCTGCAGGGAACTTGTCTTCATAGACTTCCAGTTGACAGAAGTGTTTCCGCAGGTTTGTTCTTCCTTACTGTTGTTACCGCCTTTACTGTTGTTACCTCCTTGATATGTCCTCTCAGAGTCACCTCTCTGTGCTGACTGCCACTAAGTACACTGCAGGATGGAGTTCAATACAAATTTATTTGGTGTTGTAGGGATGAGGTTCCCCATTCTCTCCTCGTGATACTAGTATCTGTTTAGTTTTAGCTTCTGGTTACTTCTAATTACATTTTATAGGCTTAATCCCAACAATTCATACATATTTCTCTTCCTGAATTGCAGTAGGTGCATTATTACATAAAAGAGATGAGTAGAGGTGATTTTTCATGTTGTTTTAATGTTCTTTTGCCACGCTGTGGTGTTTACCACGGCTCAGTATTTAACACTGTTCTTAGTGGAGGAGAGATTTGAATGCAACCTCTTAGGACAGGTCCTTTCTTCCTTTCTTCAGAGCAGATGTGAATCTCTGTCATTAATGCTCTTCATCGTATAGCTTTTCCCCAACAAAAACGGGTGAGCTAGTAATGACAAGCAACTAACCTTGCCAGGACTACAGAAGAGCATTGTCAGATATTAATCAAAAAGACCATGTAGGTCAGAAAGAAAATCAGTGGGGTGCAAGCAATCGTCAGCCTCTCTACTTGAAAAAGATATACAATCTCAGTCCAGCCAAATTCAACATGTGTTTTCTAAGCTGTCTTTTTTGCTCATATGGAACAAGCTGTTTGCATAGCCTGGTGACCTATGAAAGCAGGAAGGAGGGAATGCAGGATCCATTTAATCATCAGAAAGGAAGGAAAACATCATGTTCTTAGGAATCTTCTCCTTTTTTTAAAAAGATAATTTAATAGGGTGGGTAACACACTAGCTGGAGATCTACATTCAGTTGTCTTCACTGCCATGGTCTGCCTACATGACTTTTGGCAAGTCACACATTTTATTTCCTTATGTACTAAAATAACAAGAGGATATGGTGCTATAATGTTGTTAATAATCACTCACTACTTTAGATGGAAACATTTGAAATGGGATATTATCACTGTCATATACAGAAGAGCAATGGAAATGATCTGCATTCTGGCCTCAAACTGAAGGGGACAAGGGCTACTACATATCAAACACCTCATCTAAATGATGGATGGGTAGATGGACGTGTTGAGTCTATAATTTCCATGGCTTTTGCAGTGTGTGGGTGGTATGTGCTTTGAGAAACAATTTAATCAAAACTCCATCCCCGTGCCACTTAGCAGAACCTATGTATGCATGCAAATAAAAAAAAGATTAAATACTTTCTGTATTAGTAGCTTTAGGAAGGTGCTTCTGTAAAGTTTTCCTTCTCTAGTATTGCTTTCTGAAATGGAATATTTATAATTATTTGTAGTGTAGTTCCCTCCTTTAAAGAATTAGTTTTTTTTTCCTGAATTGCCCTGTTCTTTCCCTGGAGCAACTAAAGGAAGATTTATGTAAAATGGTGATTTGCCATCACTTTGCCTATGGTTGGGTGCCAGAGAGGTAGGAGTTTGGGGATAAATAATCTTCCTTGGTTTTCTTCTTATGGGATACAATTGTGATGAGTAACATAAGCCTTCCGTACTTATGACCAAGAGTTTCTTATGTGGGTTTGTGAAGTATGTGGAAATGTCTTTTCACTTTCTGGAGTTTCATTTACTTTATTTCATGTTTAGTAAGTGCATCCATCTTAAATGCTGAGTGTAATGTGGTCAAAAGACTTCTGTTGTTAGTAAAATTGGGAGGGGAAGTTAGAGCGGTTCTCTTGTGTCATGCATGGTAAAATTTGGAGTATATCTCAGTATTCACTCTGGAACTGGAACTAGTATGCATTAGTAGTTACTGTTTTTTAGAAAGAATAACGTAAATTGTAGAGAGAGATTTACATAGGAAAACTCATTCACATCACAAAATTAAGTCACTTTTTTCAAGCACATTAGCATTTATTTCTGTGAGAGCAAATTACAGATGCAAGTAACTACACAACAGTACACAAAGCTGAGCTTTCAGAGGCTTTTTTTTGAGTCCGTACTGCGATTGCTGCTTGCAAGAAAGTGAGGCTGTAGCTGAAAGAAGAGGAAATGTAACACTAAATTAGGTTTGTATAAACGAGAACACAGCCAGCCTCCATGTTGTCCAGTGTAGCACTGTTATCGAAGCTTTGCAACCTTTTGAATTTTCATGAACAGAAAAGTGTTGTTTGCTGAGGTTCACAGATCTGCAATCCATCTCCATCGCTCTCCTTTACTCTCTACCCATGCAGCTCATTTTTCCAAGCCAGAACCAAAGACTTCATCCTGTGTCTTGCTTTTAAGTTGAAGAAGAGCGCAGCAGCAGAGTTCTGCTCTTAATGTCTTTCAGACTGGCTGGGTCAGCAGTGCCTGGAATACAGCAGGAGTAGACCGAAGGTTATCTGCCTATAGCGGAAAGAGAACAGGTTGAGGTTAAAAGGAGGAGCTGTAAGTGGTTTAAATGCCACTTGGGTCCCAGGGTTACATCTAGGTTCCGCCATCCCTCTTTTCCTCACTGTACTAGGACATAAGGTAGTTTTTCTCTATTTTTAAGTTTACTATGGCTCAGTATTTTAGACTTTCTTGATAACAGGAACTTTCCATTACTATTTTACTTATTTCCATTTACTATAAATAATACATTAATTTATTATTATTTATTTACATCTTTATTTCTAATATGGGATAAATATATATTTATATTCCATTACTATATTACTTTCCACTCTTACCAGACAACCAGTGCAGCCCATAGCTTTGCAGGAGGCTGCAGCCCAAATTTTACCAGATTCTGTTAGCCCTGCATTGGTGGGCTACCCAGGTAAGTAAGTAGCCTGCTTACCTGAGGATCTTTCTAGGATTTACCAAATTTGCTGGAAACTGTGCAAACACACTGTGTGGGAGCAATACCTGGTGAATGCATCTCTGAAGATCCACCATTGGATTAGCCATGCCCTGCAGTTGCTGCATGGAGAGAGAGAACTGCCGAGGTTCCTGCTTTAGGAGGATGGATGACGGGGAGAAAAGGTCACAAGGCAGTCAGGTCACTGAGGTTCAGCTTCGTATGGAAACCATGCGGTTGAAAGCAGTGCCTGCCTGCAGGTTTGCATGTGGAAGTTCAGCTCCTGTGTAATCCCTAGTAATAACATCACTGCGGCCCAGGGGAGGCTCCAGCAGGGACCTGGCAAATTCTGAGATAAAAGCAAGCAGTGACATTTCCTGTACAGCAAAGAGACAAGGTCAAGAAGAGAGGACTCTGTAAAGTTGTGGGTGCAGTCTGGTATGGTATGGTCCTGAAGAAAGTACATTGAATTGACTCTTACGAAGAGAAGAATAATTCCTAAAGCAACAAGGGAGGTATCAAGCACAAAGTTTTGGAGGAAAGAAGGTGGTAGTGATGCTTGGGACAGACCTATGGTAGTCTTGTGATCAAAAAAGTTACTGAGTTGAATTTCAGGGATGCGTGTTGGGTTTTTATGTATTTTAACTAATGTCTGTGTCCCACCCTGTAATCTTCACATTTGCATTAAATACTTTGGCCATATCAGGGCAGTGGTTTCCCTTGGGAATTGAAGGATACCTTGCTGTATCTCCTAATCATGCACAACAGGCATCCTTCTTGTCTCACCTCTTTATGTACTCTCAGAGTGGAAGGAGAGCGAGCCCTACTGCAGTACATCTAGTATTCCCTACATATACAAGCAGAAGTGAACCATGGCTTTGCTGGTTTTGGAAGAAACATGAGTTTGCCTTTCATTACATTGAGTCCATGGCGAAGGTCATTCATCTGTCACATGGAAAAAAAAGAAGTGATTGCTCTCCAGTGACTTCATTGATATGTTAAAAATGAATTCAATCACCTTTTTGATTAGGTGACCAAAAGACAAATAAGCTGAGCTGCTTTTTTCTGTAATTTCTTCATACATATGTATGCAGAGTGTAACTTCTGAAATAAGCCATTATGCAGTGCCTGACTTTGCAAAAACTTGTGATTTTTAAAGAGGCTGTTTGACATACAGCTTGCAGAGGTTAAAGAGTAAAAATGTATACACGGCCTGATTAATAAAACTCAGGGAAAGTGTTTTTTCATAGTGGAGGTACAAATGTGCTGTTTGTTACTATGCATTCTTTATGTTACAGTGGTACTTAGAGGCTGCAGAGAAAAGTTCTCTCCCAGGCTCTGTGTGACCTAATATGGCGCTGACAGTGCACCTGAAACTACAGAATAGGTCAGCACTGAAACACCATGGTTTCTTGGTCTGAAGAAGTCAAGACTCTCCATTTTGTAAATTAATATAATTTAACAGAAAGACATTTTAGCGTTTCTTCCTAGGAGCGGTTAGCTTTACAGAAGCTCTTTTGGCAGGTGGCAACTTTACCTGATAAAAGCATTGTATTCAGTATACACTTTTTGTAACTTTAGACTTGTATCCTTGTTGTTCATGCTTCTTCCCTTAGGCAACTATTACCAGTAGTGGCCCACTGGTAGGTTAAGATACGTACAGAGCCACTCCTGAATTCGCCCAAATTTTTCAGGGCATCAGCCAGTCTTACCTGGACATGCCTGCAGTATACATGACCCTAGTGGCAGCTTTAGTATCCTCTCGTGTTTTGAGCCCTTTCAGCACTTACGAGTCCAAAGAGTTAGTGATTCTATGTTGTAGCATAATTTTGTGCAAAAGGAGTCTCAGAAAACATGAGACAAATAAATACTTCAATACCAGTGCAAATGCAAGTTGAAAAATGAAGGACTTTAGAGATTTCAGGAATTTATTTCTCCAGTTTACTGAGACGGGTACTAATTTCACATTAGTGCTTACTGATAGACGATTGCATTTGAGTTTTTTACAGTAATCCTGTATTTGTGCAGAACTCTTGTAGAGGAGTAGCCATGTCTAAAGAAACCAGCAACTCTTTTGGGTGTAGAGGCTTCACTGCATTGCTTTTTAGATTTAAATGGAAACTGTTCTGGGATTGTTTCTTCCAGCTTCTTAAATAAGAAATAAATTGATAGCCACTGGGGAGAAGATGTGTCTATTTTGGACTGCTACACTGCTCTCTAGTTTCAGCTCTCGAGTCTCTAGTTTCAGTCCCCTGTGTTATATACATTATATATAGGTATTGCATTTCGGAGAAATAAAGAAAAGGAAACTGTGTCTGCTTATCAGATTTTAAATCACAGAATACTAAAATATTTAGAAATATTTATACATTAGCCACTACATTAACCACTTTTTGAAGATAAATTGTAGGGAGTTAGTTAGAGTATGGTGCATGCAGTGTTATTTTTGTTGTTGAAAGATTTGGAACAGAATCCTAACAAGAAACAAGGGGAAAGGGGATTGTTTCTTGTATTAGCTAAAGTCTTCTTTCTAACTTTGAGGAAGCAAAAGTATGTCTTTGTCTTTGCAACCTCTTCAACTCTCTTATTTTTCTGGTTTTAATATTTTCAAATGAGATAGGTTTAAACTGAAGTGGATGTTCAAACCATTCTACTTCAATCCAGCGAGCGTTTTGGGGTAGCATAATGTTTGACTGAAAAGAACCAAAGAAATTGAAAAAAAGAACAAAGCAGAAAAACACAACCAACCAAGAGAAAAACTGAGTCCTAACGGCAATGTAATGATTGATGGTACTAAAATCACAAGCATCATAAGGAAAGCTTTTATTAATATAGAAGTATGTGCAATACAGAATTAAATAATGCATATAATATTACAAATTTTAAAGGAGAAGTTTTGGTTTTATTCTGATGTATGAAGTACTCCAAACATGTTGTGTGTGGGATCTGTGTGTCAGGATGAATAATTTTTATTTTTCTTTTAAACCTCTGGCCTTGGACTGCTTGAGTCTTAACCTTACTGTAAAATGAGATCTGTCGAGTTTTCTCAGTTAAATGTTACTAATCTCTGTTTTTGGGAGCTGATAATAAGTTGTATAAAACTCACTGTGGGATAAAGTTTTGTATTTAGGGGTTTTTAGATGGGAGCAGATAGGTCAGAAGACAGACGTGATCATGGGTGTTGGTAGTTGGGGTAAGTGGGCAGCGCTGTGCAGGGCTGGTGGCTGGGAGCTGCAGACTGGGAGCCCTGGGAAGCTCTGGGCTGGAGCACTGTGCTGAGTGCTTCTCCCTGTGCTACCCACTGCCTCGCCTGACCCGCAGGGGAACCAGCCTGTGGCTGCGATAGCGGGATGAGAATGATGAACGACATGGAAAAAATCTGTATCTAAAATGTGTTGAAAATCTGGAATTAATTATCTTGCAAGGAGCCAAATGAGGAGGAACTGACAAAAGTGTGTCAAATAATGAATGCTGCAGAGAAGGTATGTCATGAACTTTTCATGGCAGAGGGTAGGGGGATATTTAATTAACTTAAAAGTTTGCAAATTCACACTGAGTGTAATTATATTGTGGAATTAATTCTTCATAGAAAGTTATTAAGGCCAAGACTTCATCCAAGACTCAAGCAAGATTCAAAATGGGATTCTAGTTTTATTTGGGTAGCACAAGATACTCTGAGTTGTAGCAGTTGATGCCTGAAGGTTTTTGCAATGTCGTGCTCTGAGGTTTTGGTGAGTCTCTAATAACTTTTGATCAAATGACACTGTGAGGAGAAGGAGGACAGATTATAGATATTTTCTACTTCAAACTTTTTACCTTATTCTCTCCTCTAAGTAGCAACCACCTTAAGTGCTGAAAGACATGAAAGAGCATTGGAAGGGATCCAGTGTGACCATTCCTATGTTTCTGACACTGGACAGGATCCAGTGTGATCATTCCTGTGTTTCTTACACTCTTCCAGCCATAAAAATTGACTACCTTTTCAGATGTCCAAAGCATGACATTATTAGAGATGTGGCAAAAGCCATTATTTGTCCTCTGGAGTACACAAAGGCGCTGTGTCTTTTCATCTTACATGTACAGGTTTTCAGATGCCTCTCACTATTTCAATTATATAAATAGGGTGGGAATAACCTCTTAGTTAATGAAAGCATCTGATTCTAGTTGTGCTGTCCATATTTGAATTATAAAAATGAAGACTGTAGCGCAAGCTGAGACGTTCAGATGGGGAGATAGGCTTTGCAGTGCTACCGTGATAAGAAATCATACAGTAGTGGTGACATCAGATGAAAACCGTGAGGCGTTCCTAAGGGGCCAGACAGTGAAACTTCCCATTCTGTGTGCAGAAGGGAGCAGTTGCGAGGTCTGATGTCAGCCTTGGCCCTGGAAAGCCTTACCTGGACAGCAGCTGATCCATGAGGATGTTAGGATGAGGAATATCTGAGATTGCGGATGATTAATAAAGGTAAATTAAAAGATTATAAGGCTTTTGAATATTAAACAGCAAAGGGGTGATTAAAGACCTTTGCAGTGCAGCTCTGGGGCCATCAGTCCTGCGTGTGGCCAGCTAGGGCTCAGGTGGTGTATGGCCACCTGGATGCGGCCGCCCATGACGTGATGCAGAGCCGAGCAGCTGATTACTTGCAAGGCAGAAAAGAGTGAAGATCACTGATAATGTGATTCTGACACAGCCTTACAGCATCAGAGCCCCCTGGAAAGAAGAAGGGAGGAATGAGTAAAATAGCAAGCGTGGATAAGAAATAAGCAGAAGAAAATAAAAGCATGGCTTGTGCCTAGTATTTCAGGATATCAAGTTATTTCTTAAGCAGTACCTGGGCCACCAGCTGATTGGAGTGGGTGTATTCCTTTGCTGATATGGACTTACAGTCAGAGGAGGTCTGTTCGGGTGTATGGATCTGCCTGTGTGGGACAGCAAGCAAAGGTACAACTTCAGCTGGTACTTCATCCATGACTTTGTCAGGTTTAAGTGGACAACTGCCCACCCAGACTGGGCACTCGGATCAGCAGTGTTTGGCTGCCTAATAGGTGCTTGAAGACACAACTGCAGGACTGAGGATCTTGGATTTCAGTGTACAAGTTTGAAGGCTGGTAGCTGATGGGTGCATGCTGGTCACATTCATTTCTGTCCAAAACAATCTACGTGTATGTACTACCTGAATTATGCTGAAAAGTCAGTGTTTTGTGTATATTTACAAGAGGTGGTAAATCCTACCTTAATTCTTACACTCTTAATTTCTTTAAAGTGGCTGCCTTCCCAGGCTCTGCTAGCCCTATTTCCCAGCTAGGACTTAATAACAGAGTATTAAATGCTTTTCTGCATGTTGAGTAATCTTTATTGGCACTTCTAAAGTATAGCTGTATTGTAACTATAAAAACAAATGGACTGATGGCTTTTGTAAGGTGTGTTATTGGTGTTCCCTCAGTTCTCAGGCTGGCATGTTTGCCGATTTACCTACTGATTCACAAAATGAAGTAAGCCACCATGGGAATTCCTGCAAACCAGTGAATTAAGAAACATTTGTGATAATAATTAGCTACCTGTCAGCTTGTGACAATTGAAGAACAAGAGCAGAACAGTATCTGTTTTGATGCATTGATACAAACATGCATTCATGGGCTTTCTCAAAAACTTCTACTTTCAAACAACCAGCCCTTTCCGTGAAAGCCAACTCAACCTTTGCTAGCACCTCCCTGTTAGAAAGGCATGACTAGTTTTGGCTTCTAGTACAGATGAAAATGAACACTACTCAGTAAAAGTTTGCTTGCTTTTATTTTATTAATTATAGCTATGATTTAATTCCAGTTTCTTTTTTTAAAAGAACTCTATATTGCATGAAAGAATGTAACAAAGATGTGAAAGCAGTGGCTTCTTTCGGGTTTGAAAGATTTTATTGTTTTTGAAATCTGAGGGAAAAAGCTGCAGAAATCACAGAATAACCTCATTAACATGTGAAATAAATAATGAACTGAGAAAGAAAAGAAAACGTTTGCACATCAGGCTTACAGCAGCAAATTTCTGTGTCTTGATCAAGAGTAGCTGTAAGCTGGAAATGGAGAAAAATTAAAAGGATGAGAGTATGGAGATCTGGTTTTCCAACTGCATAGAAGTGTGTGCCTCGGACCTAGCAGGAACTTGCAGTTTTCCAAGAGCCATATTTCACAGGCACTGGAGGGTAATGCCTCCTATGAGAACAGCTGCTGTGTGCTAACATCAGTATGAGCTGTCACATTAGGTCTATAATAATGTCACGGACCTTTAGGAGTCTTCAGAGGTGCTACAGCAGGGAAAAAATGGAATTGTCAAATACTGTGAAAGCTGTGGAGAGCAGGGCCATCGATTGTGTCTTGAGGTAATTGAAGGTATGCAACTATTTTTCCTTTTGAGTTGTTTTGCCAGGCTTAAGAGAGTTAGGATCTGAGTCAGCCTTTGGGTAACAGAAGTCCTTGAGTCAAAGGATGCATATTTTCAGTGCTTCATAAACACTTTGCCCACATAACAGGAGAACAGTGAGCTGCTTTTGGGCTTTTCTGTTCTTTTAGTAACACGCTTGGAATCGAGTTGAGTAACCAGATGATGTTAATTCAACTTGCTGTTTGAGGTCCTTCTGGAACAAAGTGGGAAAATGACATGAATACATTTTAGGTTATTTCTTTTAAGAGTGGAATTTCAGTACTTTCGTTCATGCAGAAATTATGCTAGTGACAGTTTTCAAATGTAGCTTTTTACATAGCAAAGATGAAGTGATCTAGTACCTTATTAACATGTATTGCAGTTCATGTATTGCGGATACCTTTAAATAGCTGTTTGTTTTATCATATCTGGCGGTTGGATCAAATAAGCTGTCAACAGAATGTATTTTAAAATATCAGCCTAAATTGCATTTGCAGGCTGTAAAATAAGGATTATTTTTTTGATTTCTTGAGACCAGAGACAGATCTCATTTACTCTGCATTAGCAGGACAGGGATATTCTAATATTTATAATTGGAGATAGATCAATTTGTTCTGCATACATCTTCCTTAGTTTTGAGGCCCAGATTTGGTTAAAAATCAGAACTGGGTTTTCTTTGAATTGCAACTTAATTGCAGTGATTATTTAGTTATCTCGGGTTAGTAGGAAAATAAAGACTTCCAGGAACTGTGCAGTTTGGGAAGCCTTTATCTTTTTTAGAAACAGTTTGGATAGTGGTTATTATATATTAATAACAACAGAAGAAAAACTCAGTTTAATTTGCTGAAGTAGGCAACTAGATAATAACAGCGCTGGAATACTAAATACTGGTGAGGGAAAGTCCACTGGCAAGAATTTGTAATTCTCAAACAGCAAGTGGCATTATGAGATTTACGAGTAGTGACTGGTAAATGATGCTTAGGAATAGGAAAAAAAAAGGTGATCTGAGCCACATGTCTAATTTTAATGGAATGGGATATTTCAGGTACATTTTGAAGGAAATTTAGTGAAAGACAGGAAGGAAATGGAAATGGAAAACTTGATAAAATACAACCTGAGTTATCTTTGATAAGATAGGTTGAACAAGACTGGCCTGATCTCTTGCTTTGTTAAGGTAGCTCACTTTTAGCCAAATGAAGTTTGTCTGCCTGGAGGCCAGGAAAGCCTGTGGTACAGGGTGAAATGGAAAAAAATTATTTCATGTTGAAAAGATGCAGATCTGTGGAAAATTGCAAAAAAGGCAAAGAGGATGCTCTAACAGCTTGGAATAAAAAAAAGAGTCCAGCTGAATTTAGTTCCAGGTAGAACTAAATTATTTTCTCCTGCAATACAGGGGGCTGGACTCGGTGACCCAGAAGTTGCCATGTACCTGTCTGACACCTTTTAAGACCTCCTGGTGGATAAGGTTAATAAAATGGGAGGTCAGTTTTTCCTCAAGTGGAAGTGAGCAGTGAGGTTTATGGATAAAAGTATAGTCCTCCCCTCCACAATGCTCCTTCGGCAAAGGCATCACTTTCAGGTTGCTCTGTTGATTCTGCATGCAGCCTCCGTGTTCAGTCTCACTGGTCAGCAGTTCACCACCTACCTGCCGTGGGACAGAAGCAGTACTTCAGGTGATCTGCTTTGGACCTCCTGTCTAATGTTGTGCTAAAGTGAAGTTCCGAGGCACAAAATTATGAACAGATTTCCTTGGAAAGACAGCATCGATAAGCATGTACTATGGTATTACAGTTCAGAAATTTCTGAGCGTGATGTTTTCTGTGTCTAGCAATAGTATCAGAATTACTTTTTCAACTGTGTGAGAGGTAGAATAAGAGTAACACAATTTTGTACCTGTTTTGGGTTTTTTGGACTGTGGGATATGGGTCAGAGAATATTGATTAGATCCATAAAGGACACCTGAATGCTAACTTTTGCTGTGCCTAAGTTGCACATGCTCTTCTGCATAGTGAAACCTATGTTCCCAGGTAAAATGACATTAGGGTCCATCACAACCATCTTAGCAAGAATGTAATTGAGAGCCAAGAAGAAATACTGTAGGAAAAAGTTTGGTGTTTGGAAATGTAGGTGACTCATTCTATGCTGTGGAGCATCTCCAGCCTGTCTCACAAAATATAGCTGAAGATGCCTTCATTTAATACACATGTTAGAGCATGTAAAACTAAACTCCCTCCAGAGGAGACTTGAAGCAACATCTCAGCCTCTTAAGTAAATCCATAGATAACCATCTTTCAGAGGGCATTCTAGGAAGGGAACTCGAGATAAAGTAGTTTTATTTCTCACAGAGTAGTTAAAAATCTGCTGAGACAGAGAAGATGTAAGCAACTGTTCAGTATTGCTAGAGCGCTCATCACTCAGAGGAAGGGTGTCCACTTTAATCTGCTGCTCTTGCATAGCAGGATGTTGGACTGGCTATCTGAGGAGGTCATTCCTTTTTGTATGCTTTTAAAATGAATAAGTTTGTATGCTTTAGATTTTTTTTGAAAGGAACTAAAGTTATTTTACTCTTGTTTGGAAGCTTGAAAAAGAATCGGAGTTACTGGTGACTGGAATGGAGGTAACAGGGGTGTGGGTTAGGTTGTTGGGAGAATCGCTTATCAGAACTTGTAGATGTCTGGAGGCTTCCTCGAGCTTCCTCATAACACAGTTCATATTAATCATGCCTGGCCACTCTGAGCTTACGATAGGGTTGTGCCTCAACTGTTGGAAATAGGAAAGCAGATGATGGGTATATCAGGTGCTTGTGGGCAATAGACGTTTATGATTCTTGAATGCTGGCGACAGAGTTTGTGATTGAGGGGGTTGAGTTGAGAGTAGTAGGAAGTAACTTATTAACTGGGTTTAATAAATTAAGCACTATCATTTAAACAGAAAAATGTGAATATTGTCATGGAAGACACTTGTGTTCCCTTCATAAATGATTACTTTTTCTTTTAATTCTTAAAAATCTTATGTGTCATGTAACAAAACATGGTGTACTAAAATGGTAGACCAGATTATTGAGCTCAATGATCTCCCAAGTGATGCATTTTTAAAGACATTATGGTCACTCAGCATTGTCATTATGGTAATTTAAGTCCCTGTTCACAAATACTTACAACTCCTCAATATTCTCCCACAACCATTAGCGGTCTTCTAATTGTTTGAAAAGGAGTATTCCGGTTTCAGTTTCCCCAGCGGCAGTTAAGAAATCTGGGATTTTCTGCGTTTGCATCCAGCTGTCAAAGTATGTGAAAATTGCATTTGCATGAAGGGTTTTTTGCCCAGAAGAGGTTCTATTTTTACAAAAACTGTGGGAAGAGATTTGGACATTTTGGCGTTCTAATACTATAGTACAACTGCTCTAAATACCTATTTTTTAAATCAGCATAATGTCTTTAACCCACATTAGGGTAAAATAAAATTATTTTAGGTAGTGCTGAAACACTTCTATTATTGACTAGCATAACTAATCTCAAATACAAAAGCTTTACGGTGAACCCAAGTCAAAAGGGAGAAAGTTGCGATGTATCAGGTAAAAGCCATGCTTTTATTTTTTTCCAGAATGTGAAAATAGGAGTTCCAGATTTCTGTTCTGAATTGAAATTTGGGAAGAGCTCTGCAGTCATACTGTGGTGCATCAAAAGACTGGAAGCAAAATTATGGATGATGGATTTAGAAATATGTTGCTTTTTAGAAGATTTGCATTCTCTTCCAAGAAGTTTCACCCATTTGGACTTTTTTGGTTAAAGTTAGTAATAGCCAAAGTAGTGAAAAAATAAATAGTTAAAAATACAAGGTCACAAGCAGGAGAGTTATTTTCATAGGCTGCTTCCTAGAGAATTGGCAAAATAAGAAATTTCCCTATGAATCAATTCTATCATTTTACTCAGATATTGCAGGTTTTTCCTTTTGGAAAACCTGGGTATGTTTTTTTGCCCAGAGAAGAAAATATGCTTACAGACTGTCTTGGATAATGTATTTTTGATTTGGTTTTATATATCTTTTATATGTTCCTCCTTCAGGATTCCTCCTCCTCCTCCTCC
>VZTV01042556.1:13442-31344 GCA_013400875.1 Anhinga rufa | reverse complement strand
AGTATTTGTAGATTGTGCTTGCATTTGACATACCTAGTGTTAAAAAATATGATCTTGAGTTGACTTGTGCAGCCACACTTGCATGTTCCTGTATGGCACTTCTGATCCTTCTAGGGCTGGTTAGCTTGGATGCAGCATTGAACCAAGATGATTTTGTGATACCCCAAACAAAATACCAGAGTTACCAACTATAGAAATTGAGAGTTGGAATCGAAACAGTGGTTTCATGAGACCTTTTGAGGAGCATCTGCAGGGCTCCTGCGTAGAAGAGAAGGTGGTACAGGAAGAGCTGAGTTGATGTGCACTACACAGCTAATGTAAGTCAGGCAGAGTTTGTCAGCCCTGCTTCTGGGCAGCACAGAAGTTTGTCTCGGAGTTAGCCTGATCCTTGGTGATAAGTAGGTCTGAACCTGTGGCTGTTCTGGGCCACAAGTAGGTTGGTGGTGAGGGGGAGTTAGCTGGATAGTCTTCAGAAAAGAATCATCTGCCTTTTAGTAACTGTAACAAAATGAATTCTACACGAGATTTTGACTCATGCAGATTTCTTAGAAAATTTCTCTATTTGCTGGAGTTCAAGTTACTTTGAAAAGTTATCCTTTAACTAGTGGTGCCCAGATAAAAAAAGCCCTGTTACATTGTCTTTATTCAGTCCATATTTATTTCATGTTTCAGTCCTTCAATCCATATTGCAATTCTTTCTTCCATCATAAAATAATATTTCAATGTTTTTAAGTTTTCTTCTGAAAGGCTTTTTTATCTTTAATCGTATTCTTTCTATACTTACCTTTGTGTACTGGACTGTCCCAGTTTGTGCAATTTTTTTTGTGCAAGCACTTTTTTCTTTCAAATACATTGCTAGAGTTAGTACAGAGCATATAATATATCTAATGTTCAGAAAAACTAGCTGCCAGCCAGACTGACAAGAAAGATATTTTTTCCTTTAGCCAAAATATTCCTGCCAGTTTCTGTGTTCTTGTAAACACCATAACTGGATCTTTTTCTAGTTTTTATTTTTTTTTACCATATTGGAATTGAAATTTCTTAGTTCTTAAAATGTAAAAAAATGCTGCTGTCTTTTCTTTCTCATTCTGTTATCTAAAAACATTTACATATTTTTCTTAGCTCACAGTTTTTGAGTCTTTCTCCCCCATACTGAGTAGTTTTGCTAATTTTTACTCTATTCCACCTTCAGAAGTCTCTGAAAAGCTTCACAGAGGAGTAGGTGTAATTAGAATTGTAACCTAGTTTTACAATGTATGCATGACTGATGCTGCCTCAGAGGAAGAAAGGGAGGCAAGCACAACAGAGACAGCATGAGTCTGTTTTACCGCTTGCCTTCTTATATTGTCCTGTTTCTACAAAGTGATTGAAATTTGCAGGTGTATTTAGTCTTGTATTAGATCAATTTGAGGACACTGAACTATAAGTTTCAGGTTATATTCCTGAAATATACAGCTATTTTACTGTTTGGTGCCTCCAAATTGAACATACATTGCCAATTTGAAATTAGTAATGGCGTGTCTGAGTATACTATAGAGTTTATGAAGGTTTTTGGAATAATTAAAAAATAGGACCCCAGACAAATCTGCTTTCTGCCAAGTGATCAGATTTTAATCATAGTGGTGTGTTAAAACATGCCTGCAGAGCTTAGTTGTCCTGATTTTTATTCCCTCCCCATCCCCACGACAGAAGAATTGCAGGAGTAGATTTCGTACAAAATCCACATCATGTGTCATAACGCCTGAGCATACAAACACTAGCAGTTTTACTAAAGTTTTTCAACACTGAATAATGATTACTAATCTCTCTATAGGTAGAGGTATATTGTTATATCAGTTTAACTTCCTTCCCCATCAAAATTTTGATTTCCAACACTTGTGCGTAGGGGGTGAGGATAGAAAGGTTGTTTTGGGAAGGTCAGCAGCATCACAGGGCACTGCCAAGCACACACAGGATCTGTGTGCACAGTGTGATTCTGGGCCTTTGTGGTCAAGTGGGTGAGCTTACTTCCCTTTCCGTCTCTGCCACTATTCTTCAAAAATAGAAAAGGTGTATGTTATCTTTAAGTGGAGGACAAAAATTATGTAATGATTAACGTTCTTAACACTGTTTTTAATGTAGTTACAGAGATCTAGTATGTGTTAGGAAATAACAGGACATGTTACGAATTCTTAAACTATGACATGACAGCTAATACTTTCACACATGCTGAATTACCTATATTTTACATGTTACATTTACATACTACTAAATCAAGTGCAGCAGCACTTAATTTTTTCTGTTGAAAGTAAGACTAATGCATTAAAACATTGCTTGAGTATACAGATTCTAGATAATTATTAAAATTCAGCATACTGCAACTGTTACGTGGAGCAGTTAGAATACAAAGGTATATACCTTCATTTCTTTCTTCATATCAGTCCATTCCTAAATATTCATGCATGACACAAGATTTAGTTGAATAATTTTCTTGGTAAGATGTGTGTACGCTTTTGCAGTTGCTGTATGGTCAGGATTATTTGTAATGCATGCAGTATTGAATCTGAATGTAATACTGGGATGCTGCCCAGTCAAGTGAAAATGTCTGATTAATTGCCAGGTAACACAACTGCAGCCTAGGTAGGCAAACCCATCTACATCCATATTGCGCTTTTAGCTGCAATCCTTTCTTGTGCTAAAATAGCGCTGCTAGTGTTCCCTGCCTTTTCCCCCCACTTTAAAACTGATGGCTTTGGTTTTAGTAAAGGGTGGTTATAATACTTAAGCAAGTAGTAAATAGTATTTGTAAGTGGATGACAAGCTGATATATTCAAGGTCTTTAATGAGGTAAGATTTCTACTTCTATACCTTACAGAAGGTAGAGAAATTAGTGCAATGAATGTAATGTTTTAGGATCTTTGTCAATTGAGTTCCGGCAAGTTCTACTTCTGGCCACAGAGTGCCTGTATTAAGAAGAATCACTTACTCTTTTGGTATTCAATTTAGTATATCAAAATTACCAAAAATAGAATCCACTAAATAAAAATCTATTATAGAATCTACTGAGACTTGCCTGGGAAAAAATTGTCATGACAAGCATGCAGCAATGAGGCTAGATGTGTGACTTGTAAAAGGTAGTTATCGGAGAGGTATGTTTATATATTAAATACCCCTTTTAATTTCTTTACTTCTATTGAGCTCTTTGTATTTACTTGTAGAAAATCTCTCTGCTATCTGTCATATGCTTTTTCTCTGTGCCGTTCTTTTTCTTGCTATCTGCCTGAACCCAGGCCCTAGAAAGACAGAAAGATTACTTTGACTGCATTAAGAATGAGCGAGATGAGCTCAGAGAGGAGTTGGCTGTCCTGAAGGAAACAATGAAGAGAGGAGAGGTATGTTGGTAGTAGTTGCTTTACAGTAAGAGAAATCCAGGAATGGGGCATGAAATCAAGGTCAATGAAAAAGAGCAATAATGGTTACTTTTCTTGTGCAGTCTCAAAACCTGACCTTAGGGTAGGACAAATGGCGCGTTTCATTGTAACTGTTTCGATCAACTTGAAAAGTGTTTTAAAAACTTTTCTGTCCAATTATATTTTAGCACTGCTATTGTATGAGGTGGCTTTTGTTTTCTTTTGTATTTTTAGAAACATGGATTAGTTATAATTCCAGATGGCACACCAAATGGTGATGTAAACCATGAATCAGTGGTTGGTGCAATAACAGTTGTATCACAGGAAGCTGCTCAAGTCTTGGAATCTGCAGGAGAAGGACCACTAGGTAAAAATATCCTAACATACTTTAGAGAGTGTTTGAAGTCTTTGTTTCCCTCCTGTTCATAGCAGGTTGTGATTTAACCACAAGAAGATACCTGGGATGCTTCTGGAATATATGCTTACACAACTTTCAAGACTGCGATTATTTTTTTTGTTAATGCTGAGTAAAAAGACAGATGTACCTTTTGAGTAAAAAAAAAAATATGTGCCTGGATGTTTATAACCAATTAGATCTCTTGTTTATAACTGATTAGATCTCTTGGTCCCGTTTCTGGTTTTTTACTGCTTAATACCTTGCCTAAAAGTGTAGTCTTTTGGATTAGTGTGTTTCCTGTTGTGTTTCGTTGAAAAAAATAATATAAAAGTATATATAATCAGTGAAAGAATTTCTGTTATAGAAAACAATATGTTCTTTCCCCTTCCTTGAAATATTTCTGTCTTTATTAGTGTAAAGCAAGGGCGGTCTTTCCTCAAATTCATTAGGAAAAAAAAAGTTTTGAAAATATTAAAAAAATGACACAGACAACAAAGATACAGGTTTTGGGGGCCTTTAGTTTAACTTTCTTTTATCCTTTAGTTTAACAAGTTATTGTATGCATAGTCAATTCACTGTAAAACTGTTAGTTGACATGCAAAGAAACATCTCTGTACACTTGCAATATATTTGGACATAATATATAATAGTTACATATTTTGTTTTGACATATATTAGACTTGATACATGTTTCTGCTGTGGCTCCATCCTAGTGAAATACAGATGTCTTTATGCCTTCTTACTGTCAAAGTTACAATTTCCAGGGGAGCTGCTCTAATCTTAGGAGGGTGTTGCTTGACAGACTGCTTTGTAGCCATTGCTGATCTTCTGATTGATTAGAGATATTGCAATGTTCCTGTGGGTCCTTTCCCAAGTGTGGTTTTTTTTGTGGTTTGAGAACACTTTCTAAGGAGTGGGGCAGCTTAGTGCCTTCCCTGGATAGATAACAATCTTGAAGACAGGGAGAAGAATATACAATCAGAAGAAAATGTTGTTGGAAATGGCTGTTGTAGATATTGGGACAAAGCTGTGTTTTATTTTAAAAAAATCCTTAGTTGTTAATTTACTTTGAAGAATTATAAAACTCAGGTCTTGCTTTTAAAATTGTTATAAACAGCGTGAAGGAAATATTTTTCCCTTTTTTCTGCTACTAACTGAAGGCTGCTATGTTGTTATTAGATAGCAAAGTTTTATGCTCCCAGTGCTATTAGCTTTAAGTTTGAAGAGCATTTTATTTGTAAATGAACAAAAAGTTATGAAAAGTATGTTCTTAGTTACAGATTTCTCTGTTTTTTAATTTGGTTTTAGATGTCCGGCTAAGAAAACTGGCTGGAGAAAAGGAGGAATTATTGTCCCAGGTAAAACAAGCTATTCTTTTCCGAAATAGAGCTTTTTGTCTCCTGTTGCAGACTGCTAATACATTAGCAATGAACAAATATTAAGCACCAAACGACTCTGCAATAGTGCACGTACTTAAAGTTGTTCTTTCTTTTATTTTGTCTTACGTGGAAATACTAAGATTGGTGAAATTACATTCTCATAAGCTCAAGTGGCACTTTCTTCTGAATTGCTAAGTGGTACTATTTCTTTGATCACTTCAGTTACTCAAATAGAAAATTAATATTATCAAAGTAGTTGTATTTTAATACAGTTCAGTATTGAGAAATAGGGACCCAAGAAAACATAGCCATTGAACAATTGCTAAGAATACCATAGTTTTTGTGCTTCTAGCTGAACACATTGCAAATTTCAAGTGGTGTTGTCACCATTTGTTTTTGCTGGGAATGCACCTTAATTTTAGCATAGATGCATGGTTTAGAATGCCGATAAACTCTAGTATTGAATTAAGGCTATTAAATATAAGTGTATAAATATAAGTGTATAAAGATATATTTATCACCATATGATTGTAAAAATCACTGTTAGACTATTTTATTTATATCATGAGTAGGGAGTTTTGCAAGTATAATTCTCATACCACTAATCTGTACGGCAGTGTTTTGATAAGAGAGTCAAAAAAGTAGCTCCCACTTCTTTCATAAACTCCAGACACAGGGCATAGCTGAGGAATCTATGTTCTATGACTACTGGAAAAGTCCAGAGATGGCTGCAGTAGCATAAAATGGAACCGTTTAAGACTACACTACAGACTTGTACAAGACTGTACACTACAGACTTGTCTAGAACCATTGCTTCCAGGTGGAGTAAAAGACAGGACTCCAAAAAAGCTGTGGATTATTCTTCCTGTAAACTCACCAGGATATTGTTGGTTATCTTCATACGTGCTTAGAGTGTAAAAGAAATAGGTAAACAGAGTTTAATGCCGCCACCTCCTCTGGAAAGGTAGCTCTGTCAGAGTTACTTGATGCCTCTGCATTGCACACAGATCCCTGCGGCACTGACCAAACTGGTGGGTTTGGATTGCACATTGACATGCAGAGGGCACTTGCCCAGCAATGGGGATGGGGGACTGCAGCCACAGGCCTCAGGGACTGGCTTCCCTGCCTCCCCTGCACGGCTCTGCTACTCCCACTTACAGAACTGTCTCAGCCAGTGGCATCTCAGGGCTGCTTTGCCTTTTTCTCATTGAACATTGAGATACACAACTACTGAACTTCTGGGAGTCTCTCTTTCTCAAAAGAACACTTCTTTTTCAGGTTAGAAAACTGAAGATGCAGTTGGAAGAAGAACGACAGAAATATTCTAGAAGTGATAGCGTGAATACAGATATCATAGGCTTAGAGAATGGTTCTGACTTGCAGCTAATTGAAATGCAGAGTAAGTGTGTGGTTACTGTTCAAAGGTACTCTTACTGGGGAGAGGACGCACTCTTCCAACTCCTTTTCCTATATTGTTGCACAGTAGTAGTATTGTGAATTAATATATTGTTGAGCAGCTAGTTTTCTGTTCGTATATCTCCTTGCAGGAAATTTCTCACTGCAGAATAGCTTAAAAGTCTGCCTCTTTCAGTGTTGTATAACAACATTCTGGGAAGTTATTTTTCAGTTGATGAACTTCCCTAGAATGGGTGCCACTACTTGAACGATTTTGTTTTTACATGATAGAATTTCAGCTGAGATATTTTGTTAATATATTCTAGCTGATTTTTTAAAAATATTTGATACAGAAACTTAATCTAAAAGACTATTTATTCTCTGAAGCAAAACATGAAAAACTATTGAAGTTTAACACAATACTCAGTGTTGCTTCACAGAAGCACTAAGCTACTTTCAAGCAAGCTGTTTCTTCAGCTGAAAACTTTACTTGTTTGACAGATTGTCATTTAATATGCCTGTGGCAATGAACATGAACAGAGCACTGGCAATGTCAGGGCTAAAATATAACACCAAAATAATTTGCAAAGCTCCTTGGAGTTCATCAGGCAGGTTTAAGCCTTGTGCTCCTTATCATTCAAATGTTATTACAGATGTCCACACTAAATGGTGCTGGTATTATGTGTGTTGTGATCTGACCCATTTTGCAAGTGCGTGTTGGTTATTGTGTTGATTCTCTTTTTTGAGAGATGAGTTTGCTAATCTCAATAGGTGTGTTTTAAAAGGTGTGTATCTCATTTATACATCTGAGATTTAATGCACAGTCTTACAGAGATGGTAGTTGTGTTCTCTAAATAACAGGAAAATTATTTCCTTTTCATACACTCAAGAGATTTCTGAAAGAGCATTTACCACTTTATAATCCTGTATATGGGCTTCTCAATAAAATGGTGTTTTTAGTGAATTTTAATTAAAAGGGAAACTGCCAATTTAAAGAGTTGCTTTGAGTAATATATTCATGTCAATTTTTGTTTAGGAGATGCCAACAGACAAATTAGTGAATACAAATTTAAGCTTTCCAAAGCTGAACAAGATATAACTACTTTGGAACAGAATGTAAGTGTGTCTGTCTTCGTATTTATTGTTATCATTACACTTACTCTGCACACTTTTACAGTATTCTTTTTCAACAAAAGCTTTGAAAACATATTTCATAGCTTGATTTAGTGTTTGCTCTTTGTTTGCACAGGATGGCACTACATTTGTATTTTTTCATATTTCTTGCAATTCAATATTTCTGCATAGTCTAACTGTAAGAGAAAATAATCTGGAGTTAATTTACTAAGGTGTGAATGTATGGCAGAATATAAAGAGGAACTGAAGCTATTAGTTCAAGAAAATCAGTTTATGTACCTTAATTACTTGTAAGAAGGTTGTATAGACTGCGGAAGGTACATAATTTACTTTCTGAAATTCAAGAGTTTGTTTTTATAGAGATAGCTATATCTCTCTTGCACAGATTTATGCACACCTTGTGATTGTAAGTCAGTAACGTGGTATTATAGTTCAGCATCTCTGTCGATCACCTAAAAATCACATAAAGGATTACAATTTGAATCAGAGATGCATAGTTGGTCTGTCTTGCACAGCAACAGGCTACTAACCCATCGTATGGATTTGGGGATAGCAGGTTGCTATAAATAAAACAGTCCAGCAGGTGGGCTTTAACACCTGCAGATTGCAACCAGGATTCGTCTTGAGCCCCTTTACCGCTGAACTCTGCTTGAGCTCAAGACCTCTTGCATCTTGTCCTGGTAACAGTTGCAGTCTTCTTTCTGCTTTGCACCTTTTCATATGGTCTCTGCTTTTCAACTTGCCAGCCTTTTTTTTTTCATCCCATGTGTTCCCAAATTCTTGATTTATTTGGGATTTTTTGTTGTTTGGTTTTGGTTTTTTTTCCCGCAACTCTTCTCACTCTCTGCTTAGCTCTTTAACCTTCTGTATCTTCTCTGCTGTGTCCTATACTATGTCCCATTCTCTAACATTTCCTGTGACCCTCGCCAGGGAGGGACGGGCAGTGAGGGGCATTCCGAGTTTCTGCCCACAATTTATTTTACTGTTTTATTAATTAGTTCTTTTAAACACACTCTTTGCAATTACAGCTTCTGCTAACACAGTTAAATCTCTCCTTCCCAGGGGAAGATACTATGGGTAATTCACAGGATGCCTTGTGTTACGATGGCTTTTCAGAAAGGGAAGCACAGCTGGTGGCAGGTGATCTCAGGGTGGAATACCTGAGTAATCATTCCTTTATTCTTGTTTGGGTTTACAGATTGGACGACTTGAGGGACAGGTTGCAAGGTATAAAAATGCAGCAGAAAATGCAGAAAAAGTAGAAGATGAGCTCAAAGCTGAAAAGAGGAAGCTTCAGCGAGAGGTAATTGACTTGTTTTCCTTTTCAGCTCCATGCTCCTTTCTTGAGCTGCTCTGTTTTTGGTTAATCTTCGGTTACAGCTTTTAAGTGTTTTTTTGAGGAGGCTTCTGAGTCTGTGTTGCATTCGGAAGATAACTATAACACATAAAAGTAATGCTAGTTACAATTCAATGCAGTACTTCCTTGAAAGGAAGGATCTCAAGTTGTATTTTCTTCTAAATGTGATCACTTTTACTATTTCTAACTAACCCTTCTGTAAAAATGCTCCCTGTGTCAAGTGCCACCTGGGAAGTTTCCAGCATGCACCTCACAGGGCACTGGGAAGAAGCTGTATTCACCTGAGCTGTTGATCATGCTGGCTTAAGAGCTGCTCCATGACTAGATGCCTGCTAGCCATGGGCATGTCTCCATCTGCAAGTAACAACGGTGGAGAGAACGTCACCTTTAAGTAGCATGTAATAGGAAGTTGCAGGCACCTACTTCTTTTGGAATGAGCACATGTTTCATGTTTCAGTTGCTTCCCAATTATTTTTTTTAACAGTTGAATTCCGGTTCATCTGACTGCAATAATGAAAGTGTTGTGTCTTAACTTATGTAGCACTACTATAAAGTATATAATACTTGTATTCCTGATCTAATTTCCTTTGTCAGAGCTTAAGAACAGCAGAAAGTCCAAGTAAACTTAAAGTCATCCTAACTTTTGCTTTTATTTTATAGTTAAGAACAGCAATGGATAAGATAGAAGAGATGGAGATGACCAATAGCCACTTAATGAAAAGGCTGGAGAAGATGAAGGCAAATAGGACTGCGCTTCTATCTCAACAGTGAAGTGGAAATTGAAAATATGATGCACTGCTCCTTGAATAACTAGCCCTTAGCGTGTTTTTAAATAGACTTTCATTGGCACAAACTGTTTGAACACTGAGCTGTTCGTTGGTTAGTTTCAAAATTAAATGGCATACTTTTTGTAACTTATGAGAGAATGAAACGTAGTTTGAATTCCCATGTGAACGACAGCCATTTTTCTGTACTGTTTGATTCTAGAGTCAGAGCTGGAGCACAATGCTGTATGTTCGACTTAGCGATAGAATATGTTTTTACAACTGTGGAATCAAGTTTACTCACGATCTCTTTTGGCTGCTTTAATGATGCTTGATGCTTGGAGACAACTGCATGAATTCAAGAAGACACTGTATTACTGTATTATAAACTAACATATATTTGCTCAAGACATCACACAGCACAAGTGCCTTTTATCTGGTGCAATTTAGACTTCATTGTTGAAATAACCTTTGAAAGCAGATAACGTTTTATTTTAAGATACATTTGGGGTATTCACTAAACTTTATACATTTTGAAAATACATTTTTGTAAAATATTTAAATTTATAAGAAAACATAGGGACTGTATATAAAAATCTGCTTTTTTTTGCATGGGCACATCTGAATTCAAGGTAATTTTGTCAAAAATGGGCCTCTGATACTCTTAGTATTAAGAGTGCAGTTTTATAAACTTCTGTTGTACGCCATCAAATTGTATGTCATCTGCTGCTTAAGTGTGAATTGAAACTTTAAGGTGGGAGGAAGGGGTGGGAAATGTGGCTAAGGAGTTTATTAAATGGACACTTTACTGACCAAAACCAGATGTTTTGTGTTTTCTTTTAAATATTGAGATACCAACAGGACAAAGCAAAATCTTTGCAGAATAGTAAATTCTGATCTCCATATTCTTGAAAGGTATTTTCTTGGTTTTGAGGTAGTGAGTTTGAAATATTTTTTTTTCTTGTTATCCTGGTCTGCTACTCTTTGACAGTACTGCCATGGAGGAGAGGGGCAGTACAAGGAAGAAGGTGCTTTCTACAGGGGTGTGGGTTTTGTCTGTAGCCTACTCTCTATGGACAGTGAATGCTATTAAGAACTTCACTTTTTTCAAGCTGGCATATCACAAGTGGGAAATAAGCGGCACCTACAGTGGCAATTCTGAAGTGTTTGAAGTGGCACTGCCTTTGTGTTGGACTTTACTTGAGGCCAGCAGGAGCCCAACATTTGATCTGAGAGGAATCATTCTTTGGACTCATATCAGATGCTTCCCGGTTGCAAACTGTAACCCTTCAGGAGTATTTCCCAAAGCAAGGCAGGTTTCAGGACGTTTGCAATCCAGAGGGTTAGTACTTCTGCTTGTACCAGAGCTGCCTTCCGAAGAACAGCCGTCCTGACAGTGCAAAACTGAAGCTTTCTGTCTCTTTTGGTTTGGATGCCTCTTGGACTTGGAAAAGAAAAAGCCTTCTCTGTTGAAAAACATCCTTGTAAGTAGCAGATCTCCCTAGGCCTACTCATTCAATACGAGACAACTGTAATTTGGTGATCACATAGATCATTGTCTGTGCTGTTTGACTCTTTGCATTCCATTGTGTACTTGTTCAGAAGAAACTATCAGGGTCTTGATTACTTGTTCTTAATGATGTGTATTCTGAAGAAAAAGGGGATCCTTTGGGGGTTTTGAGAGTGTTCACATGTACAAAACTCTGCTAAAACCATATTTGGCATATGGTGGGGAGCGCATCTCCTTCTATTTCAATTCCTCTAAACCACCCTGTCGAAGCTGGACACCTTATGGCACAGGGAAAACTCATTTCAGTATTAAACCATGACAGTCAGATAAGTAGTTACTAATTCAGAGTTACCAGCCTACTGCAAAACTTTTTGTGGAGCACAGGTAAAGCATCAGTATATCCTTTCTGAAGATTAATATTTTTAGTACTTTTTTATTTGAAAATTGTTTATTACAGAGTTCTGTTAGTGTAGCCATTTTAGTTTTAGAGCCTTCCCAATTCCTGCTACCAGAAAACCAAAACAAATTCAACAAAATACCCAGAACATGAGATTCCCAACATCTAAGACTAACTGAATAGTACTGGGTTATGTAAGCCAACGTCACTTTTAAGGCAACTGAAAGAGCTAAGAGGGAACAGCCCCAGGAAGAATTAAGTGCATACCTTTTGCCTTTTTCCAAAACAACTCTTATCAGAAGTAGGAATAATGTTTCACCAGATTCTTGTGAACTCCTTTCATGTAAGTGGGACAGATCCGAATAAAAATGAAAAACAAAAGCAGTAAATAAAACCAACACGATTATCAAGCTGGTTCCCTTATTAAGTTTTCCTTATAAAACCAAGTCATGCAACTCAATAAAATTTTTGTAATGACCATACCATATCTGACGTTTGTTGGAAAATTACAGAGTGAGTTTGTTTTTCAAGATGTGATTTTACGGTGCTGTAAGTTGTAATTTAAGTGATTGTTGCAGACTACCTAGAATGTATAAAAGGTCTGTCTACTAACAGGGTATATTAAAGTTTTAAAAACAGTCCTCCAGTAGGGCTTATGCTGCTTAGTATCTGACTGTTCAAAGTTTGGCCCTTGATATTTAACAAAATTCTAAAAAAGTTCACTTAGCAGTGCAGTGGGCTTATTGGCCACGCTTTTAACAATTTTTTCCCTCTCCTCAGCAGTCTAAGCAATCATATTTAGTTGGTAGAATAACAAAATCTTGAGAAGCAAAATGCTTGTTTACTTGCATGTGCTTGATTACTGATTTCTTCCTGAAGAGTCAATACAATGGTCTAGTCAATAATTATTCTTCTGGAGGTGCAGGCACCATCATTCCCTTTCTGGTGTCATCATTTTCCATTTCTATGTCATTGTCTTCCCACGGTCTCTTTTTGCAGAATGGACACAAAATCAAAGTATGTTCTGTTCTGTCACTTAGGCAAAACACATGTGCAGCAGATGGGATGCTCGATTCACGTGCTTTACGTTAACACTGAAAATGCAGAATGTTTCCCAGAAAGTAAGTCTTGTTTTTACTTCCTAGGCATAATTTGTCAGAAAATGGTAGTTCATAAGGGAATTTAAGACTTGCTGATCACACCAGAATTCTAATCTTTATGAACCAAATCAGTTGGGGTCTAAATGACACATCACAAAATGCTGGTATTTCAAAGGATCTTTTCATTGTAATTTTTCTGTAATACTGGGGGGGAAAATTCTTTCAAAAGACTTCTGTGTCTCTTAACAGCTCCCTGGAGGAGCTATAAAAGATTCCCGTGCTTGTATCTTTGCTACATGTCTACAAAATTCAGTAATGGAGTTTGATCTTTCAATCCCCAACAAGAGAATGACCTCCAAACAGAGACACCCCAGCATGATCTCACTAAACTAAAGCCCAAAGAGATCAGAAAAGTCTTCAATTTTGGGGCCATGCTGTGAAATAAATAGGCAGCATTGCATGACCTCAGGAAAGATGAGACTTACGGAGGAGGCACTGTCTCAGGAGACAAGTGTCCACTCTCACTTAACCACACACCCCTGTCCCTAGGCATCATAGTGTCGTCCTGAATGTCAGCTGTTTCAACCAGACCACTGTCATCTTCCGTTTCAGCATCCTGTGGCTTGACTGTACCATCCGGAGGCCCTGCATTAACCTGTCGTCCCTTCAGTGGGGCCTGTACTTAAGGGTTGTTCATTGGCTGGAGAAAAGCATCCAATTTCTGCTCTCAGGAATCGGTGTGGACTGGAATTTAGACATGTACAAACCAAAAATTACCTAGAGAAGCATCTGGAAGTGTTCCTGAGGTTGTTGAGATGACCTGGGAGGTACCATGAAAGGCAGTAACAAACAAAAAAAGAAGACGAGGTTATTTTGTCTTGATATAAGTATAGGCAAGAAAAAAAGATTGTAAGTAATAATGACTGACACTTGGATAGCTATAGAGAAAGCTCTTCTTTTTTAATCAAAGCAGAGCTCATTCAGAACCAGTGTGTCTGTGACGGGCAAGTGAATAGTGGCTACATGACCTTACCAGCATTGCTGAAGACCACAAATTGTTTGTTGGCCAAATGAAATATAAGCATTAGCTGTAATTACAGAAAGCTTATAGGGAAAGTTATTATTTCTGGTCAGACCAACTGGGGTTTGGATGAGGAAAAAAACCCATGAGTTTAATTACATTAATCGGATAATTTTAGAGATGCTTGCAAAGGGACGGAGAAGGTTGTTAGTGCCTCTTACATGCAGGGTTATGACTGATTACTGCCCACAAAAAGGTGCAAAGTTAGTAGAAAGTGGGCGTAAGGATAATTGTAACATGGCATAATACCTGTATTTTTATTGAGGCTCTCAATCTCCTCATCCCCCAGCCTGTATTGATAGCGGGGGTTGCCCCGACCCAGGTGCAGGACCTTGCAGTTGGCCTTGTTGAACCTCATGAGGGTCTCACAGGCCCACCTCTCCAGCCTGTCCAGGTCTCCCTGGATGACATCCCGTCCCTCAGGTGCGTCAACTGCACCCCTCAGCTTGGTGTCATCTGCAAACTTGCTGAGGGTGCACTCGATCCCACTGTCTCTGTCGTTGATGAAGAGATTAAACAGTACCGGTCCCAGTACGGACCCCTGAGGGACACCATTGTCACTGGTCTCCATCTGGACATCGAGCCATTCACCACTACCCTCTGGATGCGATCATCCAGCCACTTCCTTATCCACTGAACAGGCCACCCATCAAATCCATATCTCTCCAGTTTAGAGAGAAGGATGCTGTGGGGGACCATGTCAAAGGCCTTACAGGAGTCCAGTTAGATGACATCTGTAGCTCTTCCCTTGTCCACTGATGTAGTCTCTCCATCATAGAAGGCCACTAGGTTGGTCAGGCAGGACTTGCCCTTGGTGAAGCCATGCTGCCTGTTTTGGAGCACCTCCCTGTCCTCCATGTGCCTTAGCATATGCTTGCTTTGTGATGGTCTCAGCAGTTCAGATGAAGACAGTGCCTGCTGAGTGTTTTCTAGTGTTCTGCCATAATACAGTGTTGTGGCTGTTGACCTAAAGCAGAGGCTTGCCATGGGAGTCAGTAATTCCAGTGGGGAGTGTAAAGTTGATGTTGCTGTCCCCTTCTGTAGTCTTAGAAGGATGTAAGCGGGGTGAGCTCCTAGCATCTATTTTCAGAGGAGAACTCAAGACCTCTGAGCAGAGTTGCTCGAGGTGTTAAGGTTGCCAGGGGTTAGTGCAATTTGTGACAAGGTATGAATGTTATGTAGGGTCTTCCCTGCTCTTCCAGTAGAATTGCTGGCTGGGCTCAGTGGACCTATCCCAGGGAGTCTGTAGGCTTTATGAATAGTTCTTGAGGCCACTGGAAGGGGAAGTAGCTGACCTGAGCACAGATTCTGTGCTCAGTTGTGATGTAGCAGCACAACCTCTGCCCAGAGAGGTGGTCGATGCCCCATCCCTAGAAACATTCAAGGTCAGGCTGGAGGAGGCTCTGAGCAACCTGGTCTAGTTGAAGCTGTCCCTGCTCACTGCAGGGGGGTTGGACTAGATGACCTGTAAAGGTCCCTTCCAACCTAAACCATTCTGTGATTCTGTGAACTATATGCTGAAGGCAGACCTAGCGAAGTAGAAGTCCAAAGTAATTCAGGTTTAGTTATACTTAAGTTAAACCTCTTCTGTATCAGTATAATATATTGATTGGACAAATACGGAATGGTCAGCTGTTGAAGCATTTGCTAAATCATATATGCTGCTGTGACTTCATTGTATGGTATCTCGAAAACTTCCAATTTTAAAATTGGGGAAACAGTGCATTTCTTTGAAACTGAAAAGGGAGACACTCAGCATGCTTTTTTAAGATTAGCAACTTTCACAGGCTCTGAAGCTAAACAGGTACATCCAGCCAGTTGGCTTTTTTCAGCCTGGTACCTCCTCAACTTTACCTGTGGAGCATCTGCAAGTATCAGCCACCAAGAATGAAATGCATGTTTTAGTCTTCATGAGAGTAGTTCATGAATTTTAGCTAGAAAATATGAAGTGATGAGGTTTTTTTGGCCCACATTCATCTCTGTAGATTTAGAGTTAGTCTGGGATGTCATGGAAGCAAGAATATGTATGTATGTGTATTTAATTTCATGCTGTATGATGTTTTAGACAGTAGTTGTCTCTGTCCTGGGAGAGTTAAATCATGTATCACTGAAGAGTAGGATATGAGGCGTATCAGGAAGTACATCAAAACCTTATCCTGTTGAAGACACTTAAATACAATTCTAACATGCTGAAGACATTCTCAAAGATATTTTGTGTTCTTACATCCTGCAAAAACCAGATCAATGTAGCATGAAGTATCTAGCCAGACACTTTTCTTCATATACTGGTTATGAGACTGCAGTTTTCATGTGGAATGTTTGACAGGCTCCCAAGTAAGGCAAGTTTTACTTACATTGGGTTAGGACTTGATAGAAGATCCATGAAATTGGGTTTTTTGGAAGTTGTTCCTCTTCCCTCATCTATTTCTTCAAAAATTCTGTATTAAAAAAGATTAAACCTCAAAGTTTAAACTCTTCAGCCCCCCATTTCATTGTACCATTTTCTAGTAAAATAGAATTGGGGAGGGGGAAAACTTTTTCAGCCTGATACTTCATTAGCTAAACTGCCTCAATAATCTTCATATTTCCAGATGTGCAGTTTACCATGTTCTGAGGGATTTTGCACTGTAGCTAATAAAGCTTTACATGGACACTGTGACTGGTCATGAAAACAATCTTCAGACCTCAAGTGCAATATAAGGCATCACTTTAATAAAAGAAAATTTCTGTGTCTTCAGTATAGTATGTTTGCAAAGCTGAACGAGTTTTTAGAAGTGCTAGTGATTGAACAGGGAGGTTTCCTTGAAACACTAACTTGTGAGAAACAGAGCTGCATCCCTAGCTATAAAACAAGTACACCGGTTGCAAGAGAGGCAGCCTCACTTGTCAATCACACTTACTTAAGTTATGTGTAGAAAAAATTCTCCATTGCATTGGCACATTTGTAGAATTTAGTGTAGACTGTGAAAAGTCACTGAAAAACCGCTATGAATAATTTGAGACACGTAATAGCTATAATTGCTTAAAAATTAACTAATGCTGTGTTGAGAATGTATTTCAGGATGTGGTGCGGATAAGGGAGAGGCAGGAGATATAATTTGAGAGAAGTGGAATAAATAGCACTTCCCTGTGCCAGGGAATGGTTGCTCTTTTGTTGTTTTAATTGCTAATTAAACCATGAGGAGGATCAAATTAAATACTTAAATTTTCTTGAATGCAAGATGTATGCCGAGAGGTGCAGCTGGGAGTGAGTTCATGCCCAGCCCAGTTGTAGACATTGTCTTTTAAAGAGCCATGCTTGCTTGAATGATCTTCAGTGAATAATCTAGGGAGCATTAACGCTCTCTGAGCAGGGGAGCCATCTCGTGGCTCTCTCTGGGATGTTTCCATGAGGGCTTACTCAGCACCCCGAGTAAACTGGGGAATGAAGGAGCAACAGATGAGGGTGGGCAGACCAGTCCTCTTCCTTTGAGTTCTAACAAGCCACGTATTGAAGGGCAGGTGCCTTTGCTTCATCTAATGGGGGACCATGCGTGTTCTTCCAGTGTCTGGTGCATGTATCGGAAGAATATTGGCAATGAGCTCTCACTTTTTCAAGAAGTGCTGATATTAGTACAAAAGAGTCTAGGTAGTAATCAGCCTCTCTCTCCTGTCACTGTCTACCCTTACCTGTTAGCAAAGGAGGTCTTTCACATTTTCTCTGTTTATACATTGCTTTTTGTTTCTCTTTTCTCTAGTGCTTTTGTCAAGCTTGAGAAGAGAAGGAGGACCTGGACCTGCAAGGGCTGCTCTGCCTGGAGATGCAGAGGGAAAATCTAAATGAGGGTGTTGTTTCATGGTGGCTTGAATAGGTGTTTTACTGGTGTCATGGTTTTGGCCAGGATGGAGTTGATTTTCTTCACTGGAGCGGAATCAGATTGACCAGAGTGATATTCCATATCATATGATGTCCTGCCCAGTATATTAACTGGAAGGTGGGGGTGTGCAGGGGTGGAAGGC
>VZTV01042556.1:0-13434 GCA_013400875.1 Anhinga rufa | reverse complement strand
AGTGGCTGTGTGGTGCTTAGATGCTGACCGGGGCTAAACCACGACACTGGCCAGCATGGAGGCAATGTTCTTGGCTGTCCTGGGTGTGAGGTACTGGGAATGTCCTGCTAAATTGTGAGCTTGCTGGCCTCCTAAGGGAAAGCACTAAAATTCACATAAAGCACTGAATTTCCCTGCAACCCTCCTAGGGGATTTGGGAAAAAACCTTTCTAACTCAGATGCTTGAAAATAACAGCAGTGAGGGCTGCTTAGTCCCTCCGGGATAGCGCTTGAGGGATGAATTAATTTCTTGCACCATGAGCTGTTTATGTGATTTTGAAAACAATTATACTCCTGAGCAGTTCCTTTTAAAGTTTGTCACATTTCCCCAACCTCAGGCTTTGTTTTTAACAAACCTTTTTAACCCCATCATTTTGTTTTTGTTTGTTTTTTTTTCTGAGAATAGTCTGAGTTCTTTGGGGCAGGAGAGTTGTGGATAATGAATATCTTTTTGTTTCAGTGTATGCCAACAGAGGCTGTCTCTTGTAGCACATGAGCATTAGGTGCTGCTGAAATGAATATGGGTTGAGCAACCTTAACTTGGCTGCCCTGTGTATGTACATCTCATGAAGGGCTTATTAATGGTAGAGTTGCAGGTTTTTTGCTGTGTCAGGAGGTCACTGGTGGTTTGGGAGTGTGTATTTGGAACCTGGCAGAAGATGCCGTATTTGAGGAGCTAGTGATCTTGAACAGACCTTGTCTGCTCTATTGCACCTTGTACTTAAGGCTTGAGAAGCCCGTTATATTCTTAACACAATCTCTGGTATCTTTGGGAAAGATGCATGTGGGTCAAGGGCTGGAATGTAATGATCCTGACCAGAGACCACTGTACATTGTGGAGTCAGTGATCCACGTAATGCTTAACCTGAGCAGACCTGTGCTGTGCTGCACATACAAAGTGGCTTCAGGCTCTGTGTGCTGCACAGATTCCTTGGCTGCAGGATCAGCTCAGCCCGCCCATTCTAACAGAGAAGCCTCCAGACAGCTCCTGCATGGTAGCAGTGGTTATGCCACCTGCATGGCTTTGCTTTTATCTAAAAATACAGCAAGAAGTTCTCCTGTGAACATCCTTTATGAACAGTTGTTTACTTGTAAGAAAATTATAAACTAGCTCAAATGAGCAAAATCCTATTGACAGGGTCTGTCCAGCATGCTGCATGTAGATCAGAGACCTGTTCAAAACTACAGCACCCAGCATTGCCACCATCTCAAGGGATGTAAAATTATCTGTAATGTTCTTTCCTTAGAGTGTTAGCTATAGTAAATAACATTTTAAATGATAGTTTACAGAGCCTGAGTGCATCTCTTACTGGATTGTAATGGCTTAGCACCTTCTGGTGCAGAACAGAGGGTGTTTACCCCCTTGGTAAATGAGCCATACCTAGAGTCTTTTTTCAATATGGAATTAGGAATCCACAGTTAGACTTCTGTAGTTTTAACCTGTGATCATACTTGAAGTCTGTTTTCAGTACCCTCTACAATGTATCAAAATAGAGCAGGTTCACACTGTTTTTGTATTAAGAGCCTTTATTCTGTGGAATCCAGGGTGTCTCAATTTATCCCTTACATCTGTTGTTTGTGTTGCAGCAGTCCTCTAACATCCATGAAAATTTTTCTTAAGGCTAAGAATATTCTTCCTAAAAATTGATTGTAGAGTGACAAATAGTAGAACAAAAGCTATCGTGAGATGATGTGCAATTCGGTATGCACATGGAGACTATGACCTATGTGCAAAACTTTCCAGACCTCTTTGCACATAAGGGTATCTGTATTGGTTTCAAATCATTTTTACTATTTTGCAGGCTTAGGCTTATTAGAAGCCCCCCTATAGTACTGTAAGCTCATCTTGCATGTTGTATCAATATTTACTAAGATTCAACTCACCAGCTCTGGTACCTGCAGATAGTGATCTCTGCAACTTCGCGGAAGCATTTACAAGAATTCATAGATTTAAAATTGGGTTTTTGAAAGGACTTGTTTAGCTACAGTGCTGTAACAAATAATAGCATCAAAACTGTAAAAAAGATACTTAGAAATGGAAAGGTCACATTTTTATAACCGTGTAGCAGTATTTAGTTACAGGTTGTTATCCTTCAAGGTGGAACTGTTACTTGCTAAATCATTTATTCAGATGGTTAGCATGAATCAGTCTAACTACTGAGATTAAGGAGAAAAGTATTTGTGTTTTTAAATACACAAGTGGAAAACAAATGAGCTGAAAATATGAATGGGTCACAGAAACAAAAGCCTTTGCACCCACAAGGCAGGGAAAGAAAATGGCAGCACGCGAACCTAAAGGTCGCTGATTTTGGTGAAGTTGTTCCTATATCCAGTGAAATATAGGAGAGACTGCAGATACTTAATAGCTTCCTCTACAAAAGGAGAAAAAAATGCGTTCTACAGCGTATTGGAGAAGCTAAGAGATCAGAGGATCAAGGGCAATGAGCAATAAAGAATGCCGCAGCCTCTCCTTGCAGCAGGCCCCTTATAGCTCCCCACAACCAAAACCTTGACGCCTACACCCGATATACCTTGGCAATGGCAGGGTTTGCTACTTCCTCATCTCTCAGCAGAGAGCGCTGTCCTCACAGATGAGAGATGTGGGGAGGGCTATAACCACTGGGCTTGTCAGAAAGGAAAACACAACCAGCCATCAATGTCGAAAAGAAGAGTGTCAGGAATGGGAAAGACCAAAGAGCCCATTCTTCAGAGAGGCTGCTCCAGGCTGGAGAGCCATGCTGGGCAGAAGCCCTGTGTCAGCCCTAGAGCAAGGGAATGGGATGGCCAGAAGCCCTCCTTTAGGTTAGCTTCTTTCTCTGAGCACTGGCTCTGTCAGTCCTCGCTCTCAGACAACCAATTCTCCTTCTGGAGTATGTAGGACAGGGCCCTGGACTCTATTCAAGGGCTGTGCACTTAAATGCTGAGTACCTAACCTGGGTATCCAGAGCCTGCGCAGGCCCTTTGCTTCCCCTGGTCACCCTCACAACAGTAAATATTGTACCAGAAGAGCAATTTGTAGAGCAGAGGTGGGGGCTCGACCGTGTTCTGACCTGCCTTTGGTGGAAACGTTCAGCTGAGTTGCTCTTATGCACGTTCCAAGGCTCTGCTTTGTTTCTGCATTTGTGGGTTTTAAAATTTCTGATTTCTGTATGTTGAATAATCCACAGATTAGCCCAGAGTAATCCTCATCAAGCTCATGGGGATGTGGTGTATTAGGGTAACTTGACAATATTTTCCCCAGAGCTCCATGGCAGGAACAGTCCTGGAATTGCCTGTGGGGTAAATTGAAGCAAAGCCCATATTTCAGGAAGGAGCAGCTGCCCTTAACACATCTGTGTTTGGCGCACACGTGGCTTGAACAGCTTTCAGTGAAGTATTGTAGAGGTCTGTAACAGAAATGACTGGTGTG
The DNA here is from genome assembly GCA_013400875.1 of Anhinga rufa. Classification (NCBI taxonomy): domain Eukaryota; kingdom Metazoa; phylum Chordata; class Aves; order Suliformes; family Anhingidae; genus Anhinga; species Anhinga rufa. Next base: position 9,986 of record VZTV01042556.1, on the reverse strand, counting down.
GACGCAGTACAAAAAGAAATGTGCAGTGAGAAGAGGGGAGCTGGCCTTGTGCTTGCAGCTGTGACAAATGAAAGGTGGCACCTTTCAAACATACAGCAGCTACTGGTCTCATATTGCACGTCCTGTATGGTCTTGTCCTTAGTTGGAGGTGATCATATGTGATCAGATTTCCCTGTTGGGTGGGAAGAAGAACAGAACTATTGGCCCTGTGTCCTGTGGAGAGTTAATGTGCCAGGAGCCTGAGCTGCCTCTCTTGCTACAGCGTAGGTGATGTTGGCTACCTGGCTTCTGAAACTAGGCAGCCCCTTGCTTTCTGACCTGGCATTTCTCTGTGATAAGCTAGGCTGGAAGACACTTTGCTGAAGGAATTTTTGCTCCTGCCAGACCTTTGTTTCAGAAAGCTTTTCAGAGTGCAAGTGCTGTCTCGCTGGTACTCTGCACTTGAGCTTGTCTAAAGGAGTATGTCACAGCTCAGCTGTCAGCCTTTCCCAAAGCTTTCTGAAGGAAGAGGATAGAAACAGAGGGCAGCAGAAGCAGGATAGCCAGCTCTGGGGTGGAAGTATTCGTAACCTTTCATGCCCTTTGTAAGCCTGTGTGCACATTCTCTGCATTTTTCCTTGCATTAAGGAGTTTGCTAGCATTTATTTTGAAAGCTTATGTAAAGGTGAGCGGGTATGCCCTGTACCTACTAGGAATTAGAGTATATTCAAGACAGGTGTTAAAAGCTTTCTCAAGAGGAGTTAGAATTCGATAAAAGAGGAAGAAACCTTGCAGTGTCTTGGCATAAGAAGTGATTTACAGCTCTGTCTAGGGGTGTTGAAGCATCAGGACAACAAAGAGTATAATGCAGTGCTGTACCAGTGCACTGCAAATTAAAGTCCGTTTCTGACACAGGAGATGCTTCAGAAGGGGAAAACTTGGGTTACGGGAATACAGGTCACGAGTGAAATACCCTGCTTACAGTTCAGGCTGCTGGGGCTCCAGGCACAGTCAGTCTTTCCTCCGTGGAGATTCTTGAAACCTTATGCAGTGACATGATCCCTGGGAGTACTATGGACTAAAAACACACTAAAGGCTCAAAAGGAAAATGTATTTTAGTTAAACATAACAGAGGCTCAGTGATCTGATTTTGTTGCCAGTGGATTGAGGATTGTTGGTGGAAACAAGGTCCAAAAAAGCAGATTGAAACTGCAGAACATAAGCTGTTAATATTTTTAAGAGGAGGACGAGCCCTTTGCTGTAGGTATAACAGTCAAACTTGAAGATTCAGAAGGTTTTGAAAGACTCTACACTCACTCTGGAAATGTCCTCCTTTTGTTCCTATATTTGTGAACGTACTTGGAGATAGAAATGGCTGATGTTTCTGACCCCTCTCCTTCTATTCCTTCTCTTCCTTGCTGCCCATGTGCATAATGAGCTAATGTGTTGTCCATTCCAGTTTAGCCAGGTTAATGCTGCATGTGCATTCAGCTACCATGCCTCATATTGCAAATGGTGGTGAGGGTCCTGTGACTGGCATTGCTTTGAGCTCAGCAAGCTGCTGCTTGAGCCTCAGTAACAGCTTGTGCACTTTCTTTCTGCTAGCCTGCCCCAGCTGTCAAGCAAATAGTGTTGGTTCAAGCACTTTTTATCGGTATGAGAAATGAAATTACATTAAATTATGTGAAAATGGTTAGAGACTTCATATTAAAGGTGAAAGGACTAGATATGAAGTCTTTGTTGCTGAGTAATCATTCTGCTAGTGACATGTAAAAAATCAGCCAGGAAATGGTTTATTCCTACTGTTATTTTACAATTTGAGCCTCAAAATGATTGGCAGTTATGCTCTTCAGGGAAAGGAAAGACCTCCCTGAAGAGACCTCAAGCTCATCAAGCCATCTTCCTACAAAGCAGTGCCTCCTGCAGGAGCGGCCTCTGGGCACATAGCCCTGTGACCACCTAAGCGTTCTTTTGGTGGCATTTGAGCACTTGGTCGCAGCAGAGACCTGTATCTTTTTGTAGTGCACTTTGGTTGAATATGAGAGATGGTTTCCTCATTCTGGGAATTACTTAATTTATTTTCAGGATTATCTGGCCTCATGCATTCACTTTGCCACAAATGCCAAAGGTCCAGCTGGGGCAGGAATGAAATCTTAAGAAGCTGAAGCTTCTTATTTGAAATCTTCTAGTGCTCATTAGGAACAGTGGGTGGCCTTTTCTCTTGAGCCTCCCATTTTCAATATCTGTTGACTTGATTCATCTTGACTTCTGTAAAAGAAATTCTCTGGGGGAAGTTGTTGGGATTTGGAAACTGGCAACAGTCTGTGGCTGATTTGCTGGTGGAGCTGCTGACAGGAGAGTTTATTAATTAGAAAACAAAGGGAATGGTTCCCATGTGCTGTAATATCTCACACAGATGTGTCTTCTTGACATATGTGTATTAGATTGCCTTCTAGGTGGTATGAAAATAATTGTTCAAGATTTATTCAGTAGTTCCTGGGTTTGTTCAGCCTGGAGAAGAGAAGACTGAGGGGGGATCGCATCAATGCTTATAAATATCTGAAGGGTGGGTGTCAAGAGGATGGGACTGGGCTTTTCTCAGTGGTGCCTGATGACAGGACAAGGGGCAACGGGCACAAGTTGGAACACGGGAGGTTCCATTTAAATATGAGACAAAAACTCCTTTGCTGTGCAGGTGCCAGAGCAGCGGCCCAGGCTGCCCAGAGAGGCTGTGGAGTCTCCTTCCCTGGAGACATTCACACCCCGCCTGGACGCGGTCCTGTGCTCCCTGCTCTAGGTGTGCTGCTCACGCAGCGGGGTTGAACGAGGGGATTTCTCGAGGTCCCTTCCAAGCCCTGCCATGCTGGGATTCTGTGATTCCTGAGGTTAGTCTTCCAAGGACTAGGTAATTAATGGAAAGTGTTGTCTTGTGTACCCTATCAAGAGACTGGTAATACAATGAAGTAAAACTTATCTATGGTGGAACTATATTTAATGACTGTTTGGATTCACTAGGTAAAACTTGTCAATTAGCTGTTGTTAATTGTTATTTGAGCTATTTCCCTGTAAATATCTATAGGTGCAGAGGAACAAATTCTCAAACTATTCCTCTGAGATTTTTTATTTCCTCAGCAGTTTCTGAGTGTGTGCTGGTGCCCTGGCATTTCAAAATCTCAAACTGAATTGTCCACTATTTGAATATCTCTTAAAAGTTATTAGCATTGGTACCTAGTATCAACAGAAGTTAGCTGTTGGCAGACTGCTGTAGTTCTTATGCACATCCTCCTAATTTACAACTACATGTAAGAGGGATCCACGGGTAGTTTTATATATCACCTGTTGTAGGTTATTTTGATAGTTGAGAAGTCAATATTCTCAAGCATGTCAGCTGTTGTAGAGTATAGGACACAAAATTATTCTAGCAAGATAAAGAATACATTGCACATCCCTTTCCACAAATAAATTCATTTGTGCTGATTAGCCCTTTGTGCTTTCACAGCAAAAGTTGGTCCCGTTCTGTCGTCTTTTTGTTAGAAGTACCAGGTGGCCTGTAACCATTTTTGTAGTATTTGCATTAATTTTGCAGCTCTGTAACAGGAGTAGAGCTCATACTTGTAGATGCTCATACTTGTAGAAGCTTGAAATCACTGAAAATCAGTTGTGGTAAGATATGTACTTGAGAAGACATGTCTTTCATCAACAGTCCTGACTACAGAAGTTTACACTTAATAGATAACATCTAACTCTGGCACGCACTCTTGATAACTAACACTGCAAGTCCTGCAGACATCCTGCAGCACCCGTGTTTTTGTGGTGGCAATAGCCCCTGCACGTACATATCACAAGCATGCAGTCAGACCAACATGCGTAGCAAACAGCGAGTTTCACTGTGTTATTTACATGTAACTTAGGCATGTGGTTTTTATCACTTCGTATTTCCATTAGAAGGAAATGGTTTAGAAGTATACTGTGGTAAAAGGCAGGACGGCTGTGGTCTAACTGTCCTCAGCTTATCACCCGTTCTCATCGCAGCCCACCTCCTCTGAACTAGTTGTGACTGGTTCAGTTTACAGGGTTTTTCCACTAAATAACCAAACCTTCCTGCACACAAACACCCCAGCACCCAGAAGCCTTAAAAATCCACTTGTCCTCTTATTTGGGTTAAATAAATAAAAATTAAAAACTCGCTATGAACAGCGTATGTCTGTATAAATAAACTTCAGGGACATGTGAGCTGTTGCAGATGTAAAACCTGCCACTGTGTGCTTGAGAAACCCTAGAAACTGTGAAGTGATAGCTATGCTCAGCATGGTTTAGGGTTGCACGTAGGCACATTTTTTTGTGTGCAAAAAGCTTAAAAAGCTGTGTTTTCTCTGTTTTCTTGTACTGCATAGACAGCATCTTTCAGTTTCATGTATCAGACACAAGTGGATTCGGGGATCATTTTAGTGAAAGAGATCTTGGTTCATTAATGCAATCAAGCATTTCTCTAGTAGAGGTAAAGGTAGGGCAGACCAGGACAGTAATATCAGTGATGCTACTGAAATCTAAAGTTACTGCATTCCAAAAATACCTTCGTAGCTATTTTATTTCACTTTGATTTTAACTGAGCCTTATCAAATAATAGCATGGGATATCAGCTGTTTCTCAAAGAGAGTGACTAAAGACTAGACATCACATCTTCCTTCTCATTGAGGAGTAACGTGACATTGAAGGCAGTAATTAGTTGCATTGGCTTCAATATGCAGGTTGTAAAATAGCTTGTAAGGTATGCTGTTAGTAAAATAGCTGTAGTTGTTAGAACTGAGCCTGACTTATGTTCTCCTTCCATTGCAATGGCGTGAGCCCTAGAAGGCAGTCCTGTTGTAACAGCACTGCATTTCCCCCTGGTTTGGCTTAGCTCTTCGACAGAAAAGATGAAATGAGCTAGCTTTTATTGTTCTGTATAAAAGTGTTCCTGTTTAATACATTGAAAAGTAGAAAACTGATGGTTTTAAGGATCTTTGATTTCCTGAGGAATTTATACGAACAGAGAAATGAATTGGGTTTTCTAGCCATCTTGGCACATGCTGTGGAAATGCTGGAGAACAAACACAGGCCTCACAAATTCATCTGGAGGAAAGCTTTTATTGCCCTCTACATCATTACAGATACAGAGAGTGTAAATGCTGCAGGAACTTATCTCCAAACTTATGGCAGTGTTTTGCCCCAAACTGAGCAAATGCTTTACCGCAATATGTCTACTTCGGATTTTTCCATAGAAATTTGGAAGGAACTGATTTGTAGAACTTGGAGATGAAGAGCTTGAAGTCCAACATCTGAGGATTTTTCCTCTATTGTGAAAACACTTTCTCTATCAAAGCCTCAGATTTAAGGTTTTGCTCAATTTAAAACGGTATCTCTAAACAAGAAGATGGTTGTGATCATCACAATTGTTTTCTTGCTTTAAAAATACAATGTGCAAGTTTTTAGTCTGTGTCACAGCGCTGGTGTGGGGCCTGGTGGATTTATTCTGGTTTTGTACACGTGCACCTTAGAATTCCTTTTATGCTTGACTTCATCATTCAAAAATATTATGTTCACTTTTTAAAACTGTATTTAGTTAACTCTTAAAGCACACATAATTTCAGAATATTTAAGTCCTGGTTTTGTGGATACATGAGAGCTGCAATCAATTGCTGGAAGTATAAATGAACAAGCACCTGTGAATTTACAGCATAGGAATGCTCCTAATTAAGCCTTAAGCGCAATGACAAAATGCATCTATGCTTTATATGTCAAAAGCTCCATTACACCTCTAAATTTCTACATGCATGACTACTTTTAACATGAATACCTTCCTCATTTTGCAATATGGACTTTGGATTAAAATCCAAGGTATGTAACCTTACTCTTATTGCCCACCTCAGTTCAATACTCAGAAAAATTAGGAAAGCCAGACTGATACAAAAACACTAACAGTAAAGCAAAACAAGCCCCATGTGCTAACGTCAGAAAATTATTCTGGGATTTTTTTGTTGTTGTTGTTACATCTAACAGTGAGAAATGGGGAGTCTATATCGGTAATTATATAGCAAAGCAAATTGCAGACGATTTTGTAAGCCTTTCCTAAACCAACATTTATGCTTTCTTTCCTCGGTGCTTGGTTGGAGCCCACATTCTGTAGATGAAGAAGAGTACGATAAGATAGTACATGGAGCTCTTCAGAAGAAGGACGATGTACACTAGATATGCTGTCCTGTGCATTAAGTGATCTGTAACAAACATAAGACAGAAAAGTCTTGTTTAATGTCGATACTGTACAACCTCCTAAAAGATGGGTAGAACTGGGACTGTGTAGTCTTTTTACTGCTGCAATTACATTGATTCCAGTGGACAGTGTATAAACACGTACAATGTCTTACTGTCCTTTGAGTGGGTTTGCACTGCTAATAGGTTCTAGATCGAGCGTATTTCTTAGCACTAGACTGCCTCTCAATGCTGCTGGGTTATTATTCTCTGCAAAGTCAAGAACATAATTCTAGTGCTTCCAGCACTGATTATCAGGAGCACCGTGTTTGCTTGAATCCTGTTGTGTTGGATTTTTTGAATGTAAGTGCTCTTGATTCTTCCTAAATCCCTGTTTAAGCTAAAAGAAAATGTCTTTCTCAGAAGTACTGGGCAATTGCTAGGCTGATGGAGCATCAGCTGAAGCACTGAGCATTTAACTACTTCAGGTATTTTAAAAAGTGGCACTTAATGCAGGCTAATAATCTAGTAGACCAAACAGTATCTGTAGCTCCTGATAAAGCTACCTAATAAAGGTAGGAGAGCCCCTTCTTATAATCCACAACAGAAGTTAATTCAGAGTAGCACTGAAGCGTTTTTAAGTTACAGACCCGAGACTTAAAAGATTTCCTGTATACTATTTAGATAATTCCCATGATGTTCTGAGCATATGTAGCAATATCTAACTGTTGCATCACATGCTATCGCTTTCCTGCATTTTAATACATTTTAATTACCTCTGTTAAAAACTGTGCCGTTTCCAGGATGTGTGGTGCAGCTCTCTTCCTGAGGAGCACTCTTTGTAAAACCTATTGGAAAGAGAGTTTAAATGCTCAATTAGTCTTTTCTTTAATTGTAACAAACATGAATTGAGAAAAGGGGAAAAGAAAAGGCAGTGCAGCAACAGTGAAATGGGAAGTTAGTATTAAACAACAACAAAAAAAGATGTTTAAGATCTGTCTGCAGAGCAGATGTTCACAAGTAGGATCCATTTGCAGAGAGAATTTAAAGCGGGGGAAATGCTCATAGAGAAGTGACTGGGTATTTGTTGCTGTAAGTGGGAGGTTTGCCTTTGCCCCTTTAGGATGTGTCCATTAGGCTGTTCCTTGGCAGTCGCTTTTATTTGGAACTGCAGTTGATCTGCCACCTGATCTTGTCACTGAAGTAGCTGGAGTGTTTGCCTTCACAATGTACTGTTGTTAGAAATGCAGAATAATTTACATCGGAAGGGATGTCAATTAGTTTGTTATTTAATGGTTGCTCAACACAGAAGAATAATCTTGAGGAGAGTATGATCTAAGGATTCCCTGTTGGGAATTTGCTATTGTGCTTTTTGTACTTGAAGCAGCAAATTTGTGATTGTTCTTGGTTATGGTGTTTGTATGCATTGATACATCATATTACATCCCTAAATGCATCCTGCATCTAAATAAACTTAAAGCATATTTTTGTCAGAATATATTTTGAAGGTTGAAATGTAATGGTTATTTATGGCCATGCTCTCGCTCACTGAAGTTACATTCATTTATAGTAAGTTGAACAGAGGTAGGTACTGAGAAAAGATTAATCTAAACCAATATAGGCAACTTTTCTTAAAGATATTACCATGGTTTAAACAATTTGCATTAATTATAGATTATTTTTTTCTTTAAATTGCATTGTCTATCAGATTTTGCTTTGCATAATCAATCTTTCCATAATTAAACGAGATATCTTATTTTCATACATGATTATTACCTCACTATTGCTGGACTATGAGTAAGGAATATATTTAAACCTTGCTGTACATCCCCAGCAACCTTGTTTTTAACTTCTTAGTTTTTTATAGCTGTGACTAATGTCAGGGGTGTTGGAGGGACTTACACCCGTAAGCCATGGGTAACAAAGAGGTAATACTGTTTTCAGAAACTTCTGTAGACTGGAAAGTAACTGACACGGCTCAGTGTGGACCTTTTGGAGCTATAATAGTTTACACCCGATGAGGTTCAAGAACTGCTCTTTTCCTATGACAAAGGGACATTCACTTCAGGAGCATAGCACAGGCCGGGTTGCTTTTCCTGGGAAAACTTTGGTAGTTGCTCTGGATGTGTATTTTAGCTGTTGTTGTACCAAGGAGCACAGATGCTTTGAGGAGCAGTAATAGAAAGCATTATTCTATATTTTATTGCAAAGAAAAAGTGATGTCTATAAAAATATGTAGAATGAAATTTTTAACATGTATATACCTTGTGTCGGCAATGAATCCGATTTTCTTTCGTGATCATATTTGCATTTATAGTTCTTGTCTTTGCTGTCCCCTTCTACAGTTAACCAGCTGCTGATTGAGTATTCATCACTTCCTGTGAGCTTCCAAGGGTCTCCTTTTACTACGTTGTCTGTTACCTCTTTATCTTGTCCATCAGCCCATGTCACCTGAATAAATTCTGGGTAGAATTTCTCAATAAGGCAAACATATATTATGTGATTTTTATATTCCCTCTGCAGGATTTCAGAGTTTGCCGGTGGAGAACTTTCTTTGTCTGGATTGGTTGTTGGAGGAAAAGAATGAACAAAATAGAGGGTTGGAAGATCAATAGTGTACAGCAAATAAATATGCAGCCACAAAATACGAATTCTGAAGAGTAACAAACTAAATATCTTATTAGCTCTGTAGTTTGTTATGAAATACTTAGGATGGGAGTAGAAATGTCTTAAGTATGAAAGGAATTTTAAGTAGTAGGATGGGTGAATTACAGCTGTTTCTCTCCTTGAAGTAAAAATAAGTTTTTGGTGAGCTGGACGAACTTGGCATTCAAACACACTTTACATTAAATATTATTTCAATGGACCCAAATGGCAAGTTTTAATTTTCAGTCAAAACCAGTTACAATACTATTTAGAATAATTGGGAATAGAAAATATGACTTTTAACCTTATTTTTAAATGTGTTCTTTTACAGAGAACTAAAATGAATAGAGGCTTTTATGAATATGGTACAGAAGATCAAGCTCAAAATCAGAAGACAAGACTCAATTAAAATATTCTAAACTATTTTTGTTTAGACAATACAGAATCTTCCAGAGTCCAGAGAATGTTTGATCTAAGGTTTGATACTGTGCCATGTGCAGGGAGAAACATTATTTAAGTCCTAAACTGTTTGGTGAACACTAACATCTAGACTGCTTCAGTCATGCTTCTTGTCAAGCAGCACATCTGATAGAGGAAGACTAGAGTAGACTAGGTCTGCTGTTTAATACTCTAATACTAGAGTAGATTAAAAAGTATCTCACAACAGATTTCTTGAGTATTTGATTAGAAAAATAAATTCAGGTCTGGGTATTTAAAACCTTAGAAACCTACTCATAAATGTTTGAAAAATTATTTTTGAGAGATGTTAAGGAAGAAATATTGCTGAAGATATTAATAATCTCCCTTGAAACTGAGTTAAAAAACTTCAGGTGACTAGTGAGAGCCTACATCCCACAGCCATCCAAGCAGTACTACTGTCAGAAAGTGTATTTGTCTGCATGACTTTTGACAATTATTAAATAATAGTAACAGTTCCTGAAAGAGCTTTGCTTATTTATTTGTTAAGAGGAATTTAATACTGCTTTGTAATGTTGATGCAAGAACAACTACATGAAAATTGTCTGCAGAATTTTAAAGGTAGACCACCTACCTTTCAAATCTTAGCAGTTTTATGTCCCCAGTATAAGTCCCCAGTGCTAATTAATGAACATCTGCTATATCTAATTAATTTT
>VZTV01042549.1:2316-13034 GCA_013400875.1 Anhinga rufa | reverse complement strand
CCTGACTTTATTATTATTATTTTGACTTTCCTGTAAGCATAGCTTTGGTTCTCCATTTCTCAACTAATATTTCAGTTTGAGTACAACACTATGCTTCTCCAATGGCTTTCATGCAGAAGCTCAAAACATTTTGCATCTGAAATCATTTAAGCTTCTTTCAGTTGTGATGAGGGTGCACAGGAATTGTTGGACTCTTCTATCNATCCTCTATCATCCACCTACAGATGGAGAAATGGGATCTTTGAGATTTTAAACAGTATAGGGCACTACAGAGTTTGTCTCTCTTCTTTGTGTTCCATTGTTCTGCCAGATATATTGCCTTCCTGCACATCCAAAAAAATCCTAGTGTGCGCTCTGTGGTCTACAGAAAATAATGTTCCTGTGAGTCAAATAACAAAGCAGCATCTCTTAGTTGGGATAATGTCACCTGATTTCTGAGAGAAAATGGCTTAGAAGGCTGACAATCTGGTTGAAAATGCCTTGTTTCCTTAGAATAGTGAGTTCAGATTTTTTCTGAATTTCTTCATCTCTCCAAAACACACAAAACTGAACACCCCTGTAGTTCACTGCATCTTTTTAAGACAGACAAGAAAATCCGGGATTCCTACATGAGGATCTTGATGATCCCTTGGCACTCCTGATGAGAGAATATGACGTAGTGACTTTGATCAAAGTCCACGATTGTGCTGCTTACTTCAGTGCTTCCTTCCACACAGCTATTACTGCTAGTAGTCATTGTATGTCTTGAGGTACCTTACAGAAGTTGTGGAATATGATTCCTGTGTTAAAGGTAGAGCGCTGAATGAAGAAATTGCCACATTTCTTTGGCAATGTGTTGTTTGGTTTTTTTTGCCGGAATCGATGGTCCTTCGGTAAGGAAGGTGGCATAACAACACAAATCATTAAGAACAAAACAAACCATCAGAATGATTCATTTTATGTGCCTGTTTTGTATGGCAATAGGTAACATGCTTGCATACATGAAGACCGTAAAAGAATATGAGCATGTATCGAACTCATGCAACTACGGGAAGTTAGCAGTGTTGGGAGACTGGATGGAGAAAAAAATGTTTAAAACTCCCCCCAGCAACCCTAGAAGCTGCAGGGGTTTTGTTGAACAGACATTCTTCTGACACTGTACCATCAAAATCTAAACATCAATGATTACATCGGGTCAAGTAGAAGTTACAGAAGAAAAATAGAACTGCTGAAGAAACACCTTTAATACCACAACTAATCTAATAATGAGGAGGTGTCAATGTTTAAAGAGTAAAGGATGGTAGTAGATTTTTTTTTTTATCCCCATTGATCTGCTTATTGTAGAATGTGTGTATGATTGTTATATCAAAAAATAGTTTTCACTGAAGTAGTTGAGTTGGTGAGAGTTATGTGCCATGAATAAGTCGCTGTTCCTTTAAAAGCTGTCAGGAGTTCAGTACTTATCTGTGCAACTGTCCCTTGAAAAATTTAAAGTTCCCTTGTGTACAGTGTGATGATAGTAAATCTTTCCAGTCTGGCCTCCTAGCAGAAGAAAAATCCAATTGTAAAAACAGTCAAAAGCAAATCATCATTCAAAGTCTCTCCCAGCGAAAAAGTCTTTCCAGGTGCTAATGTTTCTTTTCTTAAGTGGTAAAAATGGAAAAGCTACTTCAAAGCTATGCGGCTGTATCCAGGGTAGCTGCTTTTCTGGAACATATCAGATTCTGTTATTATCCAAGGAAAGCTCGCTATTTCAGATTGAAAATGCATTAAATGTGGCCAAGTGCAGTGCTAATGGTGCGTTAACTGTACTATAGACTAATGGAGTCCAAAATTTGAGTTTAAAATAAAACTTGAGTTGCAGAAGAAGGGAAAACTGTTTATTATTTATGTATTTATACTCTAGAATCATCCATCTGGTAGGTTCCATTTATGCAGAAAGACAGTACATCTCCAAAGAGCAGAAAACAAATATCTACAGGATTGGGAAATATTACAATCAAATATACATAGGTTTTCTATATATACATCACACTTGCATGTGTTCAAAGCCTTTCCATTATTCATTGGTCAACTTTCTTTTAGGCCTTGTGGAAGAAGTTGGAATTGCTGCATTTTCTTTTGTTTTTCTGTCCTGAAGTTTAAGCAATTGGAAGATATGTCATTTAACTAAAACTATTTTGTCCAAAACTAGTATTAATTTATATATGCAGAGTTAGTAATTATTAAAAATAAAGATTTATAAATTGGGAGAGGGTGGTAGGCAAGCATATTTTTGACAATAAAAGAGCTACAAGCAAATAAGAAATCCTACATTAATTTCTTGTATGGTTTAACACATCTGAAACTGCCTTGTTGAGTTAACATGTTCTACCCTCTTCTTTTTGGCAAGTAAGCTGCTCCATCTGGAAGTGTATGTGTGCTTCCCATTCTAGGACTGCGAATCCATGAATATGAAAGACTTTTGCCTGAAAATGTCCCTTGATTTTCCACCTTCCTTCCAAGAATTTGTGCTTCTCCTTGTTTCTAGATAGAGGCATACTGATAAAGGGAGCAGCGACGAAGTTCCAGGACTAGATGTAACAAGCCAAAGAGTCCTGGAAGGATTTGAGATATAGAACAGAGCTTATTGCTTTAATCAGCTTCTGTATTAGACAAATAGAAAGTGGCTGGTGTTATACCAACCTATTGAAAGGCTTCAGGAGTTATCTTGGGAACTACAGATGCGATCTTAAATGTTTTGGAAAATGTGTTGGTAAAAATAATAGCAGAATCAATTAGGAGACACGCAGATAAATCATGCCCATTGGAGGAGCATTAGTACAGTTTTGTAGGTGGAACTTTTGACTCAAATCGTGGGTAAGGTATATATTTTGATTTTAGTGTAGTCCTTCACCAAAGAGCCTTACAGGTATTGAGCCTCTCATGGGATAAGTAGGAGGTGTTCTTGTGGCTAACCAGTTAAAAATAGGAGAAAAAAAAAGGAGAGGAGTTAATGGCTGATGGGAGATAAGCATCACCCTTTACCCAAGGATAGGTGTTCAGACTGATGTGATTCATCATCTTTTTAAACATTATTTTATACTGTAATATGCAGTCATAATTTTCAGATAAAGCATTAGGTGTGTATTTTAGTCAGAGACATGCGATTAATTTTTTGCCACACATCCTTACAATTAGAACTATTAGAACAGCATTTAATAATGCTCTGTATTGTCAGCTAATTAAAAAAGTACTGTCTCATTCTTCCTAATGAGAAAGTAATCAGATTCTTAATTAATTATGTCATATTGCTAAATGTTCCGGATAGCTGGTAGATTTTATCCGTTTATTTGTCAGCTTCCCAGGTGGCTCTTTCATTTCAAGAGTTTAGAACTTGGTTTTGGGAAGTCATCAATGTAGGAGGAGACGTATCCTAGTTAAAAGCTTTCAAGATGCCTCTCTTCGTTTAGTCAGCACGGTGTTGCACACATAGTTATCACATGGCTTTTGTTCTGTTACTTTCTTTCAAGTAACGAACAGGTATTTTACAACAAAAGTGTGTACGTGTACAAGTGAATACATAAACATGCACCTGTAATTTTGCTAACCGACACAAATACTGCTTCTCTCAAGTGTGTTTGTGTGCTGATGTTCTTGGTATGAAAAAAAAACCCCAGCTTTTAGTAAATAAAATGGTTTAATAAATTTGCAATGAGATGGGCAATGGGATTATTTCAAATTTAGCTTGTGTTCTACCAATTGGTGATTTGATTGTTATTTGTCATTGAAAGTAATTCAGGATCCTTGCAATTCCATTCTTTCTTTTTAATGGAGCTTTTACTGCAGGAGGTATATCATAAATATGCTGTGTTGTTCTGTATCAGATCTGTGTACTTCCTGAAATGAAGGTTATGTGGTTGGGATGAGAGAGAATCCTCAATAACTGCCATGTATTGGTAACCTGGCAGTTTATCACTGTAGAAGTTATATTGATGCTTTTGAAATAATTACATTTAGATATTGAATCTTTAAACCAATGCATTTAATGTTTAAAGTACACGTTCCATTTCTGTGTTTTCAGGATACTTGTTGTAGTCCTGCAAGAGAAGATTGCCGCCTTTGACAGCTGTACTTTCACCAAAAAATTCTTCGTTACAAGTATGTATAATAATTGGGTTCAGTCTTTTTGCCCTAGTGGTGGAGTAAGATAAAACAGATTTTTTTTTGTTTTTATTTCTAAATCCTCAGAGCAGGTCTCCATGACTTCATCTGGAGCTTCAGGAAATCTGTTGCTTCAAAAAAAAACCCCCAGATGTTACTCTGTGAATCCTTGGCTCTTTTCCATATTTATTATTGCTGTAACTAATTTCTTACTGTTGTGAAGAGCACCTACACTGACAACCATAGGTAGCTGGAAAATTCTTTTGTACATTTTGCACAGATATGTGCAAAAGTTTTGAGTTTCAGGTTGTACGCATAAGCAGTTTGAAAACACATCGACGGCCATCTGCCCGCTTTTCATTTCTTGTTGTTCCTTTGGCTCAGGTACGTGTGGGTTTTGTATGTGGGGGTGGGGTTTTTTGTTTTAATGTGTCCTTACTTAGCAGGCCCTAAAGCTCAAGTAGGTTAGTGAGGTGTTGTAGTAGAAAAACTGTAGGCAGGTATTTGCCTGCAAGTGCTTTTACATATTTCCTGAGCGCGACGGAACTGTTTGCTCAGACTCCCCTTTCTCCCTCTGTACCCTACAACTTGCCTCTCAATAGGAGGCAGTTGGTTGTAATGGGTAAGGTGCTCTCCAAACGCTGTTCCTCTACTCTGTGTCCCTTTGCTGCCTCAACGTCTGTAACACAGTCATTGATAAGTTAGTAGAGAAAAATGGTGTGTTTTCTACTGCTTGTGCTCCGCTCTGTCACACGATGTGGTTAGGGTTAAGGTGGCATTTACCTGTTCCCAAGACTGTCTGTGTTGTAATGCTAAACACCAAGAAATTATTCACCCCAGAAAAAAATTTAAATTTTACTTTTTCAAGTGACCAGTGACTAGTGCTACTGTTTGTCAATAGAATAGCCTCTTAAAATCTCTAGATTACTGAGGGATCATAATTTACTTTGGAAGGGTCAGAGTGGTGTTGTTAAAAAGGAGCCTGACATTTTCTGGATGTATTTTCAGTCGTAATTGGAAAAGCTGTAAATTATCTTTTTATATTATCTGTGTATTTAAAGAAAAATCTCATGAGAAGCTGTTTCTTGTAAGGGCTTGAAGAAAAGCAGCTTTAGGCAGTAATATTAAAGTTGCCAATAGGTGTCAGTTTCTTCCTATACATGGAGGTAAGATCCTGGGAGGCTGCTGGGCTTGGGTGAAGGGAGCCAAATGGGAACAGACTTGTTTGTGTCCTCCCGATCCTCACTCCTCCTCTTCATTCCACCAAAGAGATTTAGGGTGCAAGCCTTGCTTTAGTTTAGATCAGAATTAGAAAAAAATCAATTAAGGGTATATTTTGGCAATTCTTGTGCTTTTCTAATTCCAGTTGTTGGGGGTTTTTTGTTTGTTTTTTTTTGTTTGTTTGTTTGTTTTGTTTGTTTGTTGTTTTTTTTTTTTAAATAAAAGATACTGCAATTCATTTTTAAAAATTAATCCACTGAACTGCATGTTGAGGAACAGGGATATCGTATTCCTAACCATAACGTTCGATTTGCAGTGTGTTTTTGTCAAACAGCAGTGGAATTTAAAGAGAATAAAACAAAGCTCTTGCAGATACTTAGCAAATAATTTATAAAACCCGACTCCCGAAACATCACTATTTGCAGTGTATTTTGCCAGCTGTGCTGTGCTTTTAATACGAGAAACTCAAGACGTTCTCAAACTTTGTTCTGGTTCTGGGGTCCCAAAGCTCACCCCTCCTTTTGTACTGGGCGTTTCGGAAAGCTGCGGGACCCAGCAGGCAGCTGGAGCTGCTGCCACCACAGCCCCTTCCCTGTCGCCACCCCAGCTTGCCTGTGGCCGGTGACGGGGTGTGACTGGGCAAAAACACATGTGCTTTTTCCCTAGATGAATGCATTTCTTGGGCCTGTGCTGGTGAATAGTTGTCCTGAGGATTCTGAAGCGTAGTTGTTTCGCTTAATAGCTTGTGCTATCAAGCGGGTGTTATGCTCTGGCATGTGAAGGCCCAGTAAAGCTTTTGACTAAGCTTTCAGATTTCGTTTGTGCCGAAATCTCTTTGACCTAGGAGTATATCTTTAAAGGCTTAAGTCGTTCTGATGTGTTTGAAATCTGATGTAAATGAGCTGCCCAGTTAGCTGCAGTCAGCCAACTGGCCAGAAACGGGACTCTTTTGCTGTGCTTTTTTTTTTCTTTTCCTTTACATTTAGGAAAGGGCAGTGTCAGTTTAAATTGGAAAAGTAGAAATCCCTGAAAAGGAAACTTGACCAAAGGTCTCATAGGCCCCTCTGTTTGCGTTACTGGAGCATCCCTGCTCTGCAGGACAGTCTGCCGGCGTCCCGTCTGGATCCATCCTGGTGCACCTCAGCTGGACAGTGGCACTAAGAATGGTGCTGGCTGCCCAGAGAATTTTTTGTCATGAAGAAGATTCTAAGCTGTGTTATCTGACTGCTTTTGGTCAGAAGCAATGGAATAAAAGGTCAAAAATATTAAACGAGGATCACTAGCTCTTTGGAGACATTTCTGTTACTGTGTAAACCACTGTGTTGAAAAAGTTGTTTGTTTGTTTGTTTTTTTTTCCTTTAAGAAGACTCGGTGGTGATGCGGAAATCACATCTTCCATCCATGTCAATTAAGTGGTATGGGAGCCTTAGAACCTCATTGAGACAGCTAAAAAGCAAACATAATAAGCAGAAGCCTTTGTCCATTTTGTTGACTATTTATACGTAGAAATTAAATGCAGAATGTACAATTAAAAACAGTGTCAGGAATTCTGAAGTTTGGTGTTCCTGAGAAATGCTAATGCAGCTGTGTTGCACATGAGTAGTATTTGTCTCGCTGTTTTTGTTTTTGTGGTTGAATGTGTAGCTTAATATATTGTTGTAATAAATATACCATAAAATATTCAGGATGTAGAACATGGTCAAGTTTGTGCTACTGTCGGAATGTTTAACTCCTGCATTTCCTGATTTTTCTTGAGCAAATTTGACATAGTACTGATTTTTTTTTTCTCTGCGTGTGATTCGATGGAGATGTGTTGATTTGACTTGAATGACAGAGAGCCAGCACATTTTATTTGTGCCTTTTGTACCAAAAACTCAGTGTACAGGTGCTAGTTGTGGTGTGTGAATTTAAGACAGGCGCTTAAACTTGAAGGGAAAACATACTGTAGATATTGTAGCAAAATTACCAGGATATCCTATAATCTAACCTGTGTGGTATTCTTATTTTTAAATGTCTGCTAAGGAAAGGCATAGCATCGGTCTGCAAAGAACTCATGGCAGTAACTTTCATACAGCACTGTTCTCTACTGTGCTTATGCTGGGAGCCAGCTCCATTTCGTTAAGAAAGGACTTGCATCAAGGGGAAGATAAAGCCAAACAGTAATTTTGCATCCTGCGCTATTTTAAGAGCTCATGTGGCCAAACTAAAAACATACATTTGATGCTTATAATAAGAATTTGTTTCCCTTGGTAGTTGTGAATGTCAAGGTGTGGATTTTAAATAGATTTTTAAATAGTTAAGAGTTTTATTGTGGTTCACTTAATATTTCCTACAGAACCTTTTTCTGAACACTGCATATGACTGAACAATCAGAAACGAAAGTGATGCACAGGCTTTTTTTTTTTTCCCTTACTTTGCTCTAAACAGTAGATGCAGAAAAGCTGAATTTCATTGATTTCTATTACATCAGTGCTCCCTCAACCCTTCTCCAAAAATGCTTACTTAGTGGAACACTGATGATTATGAATATGGCCTGATGGATACTTTCTCCTCTGTAAAGAATATCCTTTCCACCCCCTGGGCCCTAAGCAAAGATTATCACAGATAACATCATGCATGTGGCATCATCTTTGTGTCCGATAACTAGCGCCTGCTCCGTTTCTCTGGCCCTTCCACTCCTCATATTGATATATTTTCCATCCATTATTCTCTAGGGATGAAGACAGTTATTGCAGCCATTAGCTGGCACCACATTTCTATTGATGCTGTACAGCTAGAGCCTTAAGAGGTAATTTTCCAGATTTTAGTCAGAGTACTTTATTGTATATAAAGTCTCAAAAGACTTGCCTAACCACAAGCCAAAAATTATTCAGTATATGTTAAATGTACCCCACCTGCACCTCTCAAAATAAATAAAAAAAAACCCAAACCAAACAGTGTTTGATACTCCAATCTGCAATTCGGATTTGGTATTCCTTTTTTTATTGACATTCACATGCAAGAAATAATACGACGGTTTCAGTTTGTCACAGGTCTGATCTGGAAATCATCTAGGCTTTTTTGTACGTTTTTGTTAGCTTTGTTAGAATTCCTTTTCCCTGATCGGCACACAGGGAGCAGTTTGATCTCTTTGCTTTGAAGTAAAAACACTGGCTGTCTTATGAAAAGGTTTAATGCCTGAAGAGTTACATTCTTCAAGAAGTTCTGTTTGTACGTTTCCGTTCTCAGCTGTGATCAGTGAGTGGCATTTATCCTGGCCATCCCACATGGTATAATAATTGATAGGATTCCTGTGTCTGTGGAGGGAGACTCTTCGGTTTAGATCGAAAGTCCTTAAGGCAGGTGGGAAGCGAGCTCCTGTTTCACAATGTTTTCTTGATCAGCGAAGAGAAGCCAAGTATGTTCCTGTGAATTGTATATAAGCAGTTTTTATTTTTATACACACACACACACATATATAAACACACACCCCTCTGTGTAATTGTTGTTTATAAGAATGTTTTTTTTCTGAATGTGGGAATCGGCGTATCATTATTACACGATAACGTTGAAATACTTTTTGAAAAGGTCTTTAGGGCGACGTGGTAGATTTATGGAAACATATGTCTCTGTTGCTTACAGGGTGTTTTGCTATATTGCAGGAAAGAGTAAATAAAAGAGAAAAAAATCACATAAAGACAAACAAGGCATTGGTACCCAAGATGTATATCTATCTCATCTCCTCGGTTTGACAGTTTTAAAAATTATATGTAGAACAGGAAGTGCTGTTTCTTTCTGTGTGAATTATTTTTATCTAAAGCAGCTAAATCCTTAATGTTAAAGGCCAAAACAAAGCCATCGTACTGACATTGTCCTGTACAGGAACAACAACCTCTATAGTAACATTAATATTTATCACTGTCAATTCTCTGACCAAAAAAAAGAAAGTAAACCTGAATTAAAGTATAGTTTGCCCTGAAATTCGTCAAATTTGTGCTAAATTAAACAACCAAGCCTAATAAACATTAAAAGCCACAAATATTTTTAGGAAAAGCTCTTGTATTGGTCTTAGACCTATAGAGAGTAACGGTCAAGTACTTAAAACTGCCATGACAGAATTGACAGGGAAAGGAGGTCTCTTATAATAATAAGAGTAGTAGTAGTAATAATAGCAACAATAATAATAGCAATGATCATAAATTAAATCTGTGGTCCTTCCCCAAGCTTGTGCAGGGGAATTCTGTTCTTCCGAGTCAGGATAGCACAAAATACGATTCATTGCAGGGCAGGGTCCATCGTGCACATGACGTGTATTATGAATATTGCCCTGCAAAGGTGGGCGATGACGGTATATGTAACATTTGTGGCTTTGCTTTTTCACTTTATTTCTAGATGGGTTGGTTTTTTTTAGTGTTTTAGTAGTGATGACTCTACTATGATTTAAAAGAAAAAGACCGTGGATGGCAAGCATGATTTCACAGTAGGGTGCATCCTGCTGGTTTGGTTTTTTGCTCAGTTTTTATGGGTGATACTTAAACAGAAGGAAGTACAAGAACAATAGAAGAGTTTTGGAAAGCATGTGACAGTGTGAGAGTAATAACATTTACATAGGGCCTTTCATCTAGAAGGAACCCAGAGGAATTTATAAACAATATTACTTTATACAGTTTATAAACAAATAAATTCGGTTTGCTTGGTGATGTTAAAAAAAAAAAGCCCAAACAAACAAAAAATATTAGATAAAACAACTTATATGATTTGTTTTCCTTGGAATAAACAATGCTTTTGCAACAACAGTATCACTCTACCCCTTATTTATTGTATATACGCTTTCTGTGCTCTCTGTCATGGATCTGTTTTCTGGCCGCTTTGGATTGCAAGACTTAAGAATGTAGTTTTGCAATTGTATTACTATAGCGTGCTGTATCTTTCATAAGACCTAGAAAAAAAATTACTAATTGATTATAAGCTACATCCAGTGAATGAAAAGTAGCATACCTTTAGTGGGTTATTGTAGCTGTTAATTTAAAAATACACAATGCTGCTGCTTCACAGATTTTTAAAGTGATATCTGGCAAATACCTCAAATGATTAAAGGCAAATAATTTTGGTTAAAAAGAGTTATGCGCTGTGGAATTTGCTTAGAAAACTGTGTTTAAAAACACTCTACTTCTAAAATGGCAATGTCATCTTCAATGAACCTCTTTAAACACTGAAACAGAAAAATCTTTGTTTATCCAGTAATCTGCTTTCTCAGCAAGGCTTCACTTACTTAGTTTTGCCTTAGGATGTAGGTTCGCCTTGGAGATCTCTGCCCTGACCAGCGTTCCTTGCGTTTGCTCACTGTATCCTATCCCAGTCTCATATTCATCATATTCAAAAGAGATGCAATGTCT
>VZTV01042548.1:0-32566 GCA_013400875.1 Anhinga rufa | reverse complement strand
AAATAGGCTCCTGTATCCTCCCCAACTTCTCACTCAGTCAGGCTTCAAATTTACAAAGAAATAAGATTTTGCGAACCTATCTTTATTACTCTGTGATTAGGCTACTATTACCCGGAATAGGGCAGAAACATGAATATAAAAAGATTTTCTGCATCGACCATAATCATCCTGTTTATTAAACACAGTCTCACTCTGGCAAACTTTCAAAAAACCACATAATATTTTCTCAAAACACCCATTAAACTGTTACAGGCCTTTTCTGTCTTTTTCCCCCATCACAGCTGATTACTCCGGGTACACATCACTGAGTGTAAACACCACCTTTCTTCTTTTATAACCAGTCATCTCCCTCCTTTTCACTCACAGATGCCAGAATCTAGTATATGTGGTATTGCAATTGCTTCCATGGCAATGATGACCAAAAATAAATAAATAAAGCTGTATCTCCAACATGACAGTGAAAAATTCAAAGCCATAAGTTTCTGTAGTAGGATGGCGAACTGCAGCTAGCCTGAAAGGAGCTGGATTTGTGATTTTTATTCAACTTCCTATTTTGCATTGTAAAATGCCTGGCTCACAGTCCTTCTTTGCTCTTCTTTAAAAAAAAAAAAAAAAAAAACACAAAAATTTAAATGTGTCTGTTGTTCTTCAGATGCCTTGGGCTGACCTTTACCACACCTGCAGTGCAGACATGTTTGACAGGACATAATGAAGGGCTAACAAGATTGAGAAATGTTATGAAGGATCCCCAAGCTTCCTGATGAAAACAAAATGTATTCTGCACTTTTATTTTAAATTATTAGCTGCTCTCTCAGCAATTGATGCGGTTCTTTTTCTGATACCGAGTCTCCCATGTGCCATTTGTTGAAGAAAAATCTAGTGCGTTACATGAACTAAATGTTAGGTGAGCATACTAAGGATATTTTTTTCATACTGGCTCTCTAAGGGGCAGACAGTCATGTTATAACATGNNNTGTTATAACATGTTTCTGTGGGGGAAAGGAAGAACATGTAGAAGGCCTCCAGTCTGATTATATATAGGTCTGTTCTTAAACTGGGCTTAACAAGGAGAGTCCAAGCTTCATTTGCGTGATCCTATGGACTAGTGCCATGGTTTTACTTTACCGTTATATCTTCTTGAATAGCTGTGTTCAGAAAAGACAGTTTGTTGTCTTCGGGCTGTCAAATTAGCAATTTTCACAGGCACTATCCGGGTTTAAGTCCATGTAAGCTGCAATGATGTGTGTTGGTTAACAATATGTCCCCTTAAATTTTAACTGAAAAAAAAATAGATATCTGTCAAAGATATCTATTTAAATACATCCTGCTCAGATTATTTTTCCTAATTTGTTCTGTAATAGCTACCAAACAGTCTGAGCTTTCCTCAAGGCACAAGTAGCCATATGAATATTAGAGATACTCCGTCTGGTTTATTGGGAGAATTTACTCACAGCTGCAGTCACATTGAGACATCAGTGAGGATATGCAGGCGGGCAGGTTAAATGTTAATTTCCTTTCTACTGTACCATTTTCTAACCTCCATCCATGAATCAAAGTGAGTAAAAGGTTCTTCACTTAGAGACATAAAACAAATTGAACAAATTATGTTACCTAACTGAGGAAGGACCAGTTAATTCATTGATTTTTTTGTTTGGCTTCAGATGTCCTTTTTTAATTAATATGACTTTTCAAACATGATTTTTAATTTTAGACTGTTATGTTCCATATATTCTAACCAGGTATTTCAAAGTAACACAGGTCCACAAGTGCTTACATATCTTAAACTACAGAGAAAAATCCTGGTTGCAGCTGTTTGACTTCATTAAAGCCAACAGCCTCGTGATCCACTCTTCCACAAGTGTAAGTCAGGAGCAGCTCCACCAAAGCCAGGTTTAGCATGGGGAGGAATATAAAACCAGGCCCCATGGGGCTTGAAAGCTGAAACAGCCACTACAAAACATCTAAATGAATTTAAAACTGGAAGCCAGGGGATTAGAGTACAATGCTGTTATCAGGATATGAAAAACAGCCATTAACTTCCCAGTTCTTTTAGATGGGTCATGAATCATAGTCATCGGCAGCAACAAGTTTCTTAAGCTGACAATCTGCTATTTAAGGAGTACAAGAAGAGAGGGAATTTAAGCTTGAGCCAAGCTGAGGTACATTTCTCTTTCTATGGCAGCACTGACAGCATGAAGAGGAAATGTTTAATACTAATGGGGACTTTTAAATTTTTTACTTAGAGGATATTTTGGTAAGTATCTAAAAATTGTCTGAGTTTATTCCTACATTGAGGGAGCAAAATTTCCACGGTAGTCTCTAAGCATGCATGTACAGATGCACAAATGCAGGTTTTAGAAAGACGGATGTACTCGTGATCGCAGATTTTGATCTTGCAGGTGAAACTGTTATCCTAGAGAGTTAATTCCCTTGTCAGTATAGCATTAATAAGATATCTTTGTAACAGGAAATATGCTTTCACTTGTGGTGATAGTGAATCCATCTCCATTGTACCCATTAGCTCTTCTTCTGGAAATGTAACCTTCTCCTGAATCACTCATTCCCTTTCTTTGCTCAGCTGCTGTCTCAATAGCTTGCCCTATTGCATATTCTCATGATGTGGGTATATGTGATAGGTTTGGATGCATCCCTCACTAACTTCAACTTCTCAGGCACTTGAGCTTCTAGGATACTTGGGTTTGTTGCCACATGTGTCCTGGCCTCCTCAGGCAATGGAGGCAAGGCCCAGGGATCTGCATTTAAGAACTTTTGGCTGCAAATCAGGGTATCTGCAGAGGTAAGAAAATTCAGAGTGATGGTATTTATACTCCGGAATTGTCTGTGATTCACAAACAGGGAAAGTATATGCACAAGTACTTGGATCAAAACATTTATTCCATCATTTTGAACAAATAATTTCATACTTGTGTCTACTTACAGCACCTTTGTCCCAGACGATGGCGTACCTGTGTAAAGGAGCGATATTCTCAGAACCTCCCAGAAAACATCACATCACTCCCATGAATGATGAGGAAAAGAATGGCTGTTTGATGCTAACTGGGTGGAAAATGGGAGGCAAAAATAGCTTTTGAAATATTTGTCTCAGGAATAAAGGTTACAGCCCAAGAGTGAGCAACACTGCATCCAAAGCAGAGATGTCTGCCCTCCCCGTCTTCTCTCTCCGAATTAGAATAGCAATACACACAGATAGAGCTACATTTTAGTTTGCACTGAAAGCCCTTCTAGCAAAGACTCTTGCTTTTAATTCCTATTTACCAGCAGAATATGTGTGATACAGCTCAAAGTTTACGTGGATATTTATATTTAGCCACTAGAAGGATGGTGCAGAACTTTGCCTCTCTCTCTTTTGACTATTTTACTCCCCATTCTTGGAAAAAGATAGAGTGAAAAAGTTGATGACAGTGACTTTTCCTTCCAAAATGAAAAGGAAATTTGAAAGATAAAAGTTATAAAGAAAACCCTTACCTAAACACTCTCACAGAGAAAACATTTCACTTTAATATAAAAGCATCTACTCACAACAATTATCAGGCTGGATTTTTTTTTTTCTTTTGCTTCCATAAAACTACTTCTGAGACCTTTCTTGTTGATATCCAGCACTACTGGAGCAAGGTTATCTTATGGCTAAGGAACAGTCGCAATTTGCTTTTGAAGGCTGAACCATCTAGAATGGAAATGGGGCAGCAGAGCGATCAAACCTACTTAGGGCTACTCTGCTGCTCCTCTGTGTCCTCATCCCCTGCCCAGGAGCCAGGGGAGGGGAGGCCATCACAGGAGAAGGTGACCAAGGCGCCACCACTCTTGATTTTTAAAGCATGCGCTGAAGTCCGTGGTCAGGTAAATCTTGTTCTGATATCAGTATAATATTGTACCTTTCTTCTACTTATGGTGTTAAATGTTAACCTAAGGCAAAAATGTAGGTTATGGCATAATTTATTAAAAAATCAATACCATATTCCCCAGTAATGGCACAAACACTACAGCTTATAATAGCTTTACTGTAGTACAGGTTTTTTTATCATTATTTTCCAATATGATAACGCTTGTTCTAAGGTCAACAGACATCACATGATCAGGTAAATATTTTGATTAGAGTCAGTTGCCAGAGCGGGTGCAGCCTTAAGCTGGTGCATGTGTGAACTCACCACAGGGCACGATGATGCACACACAAAAAGTGTCGTAATCAGAAACGTGCTGTAAATCCCTGCTTTCTGTCCTTCTAAGAATTATACGCATTATACCATGCGGCTCCTGGCTGGCTTTCTGAGGGTTTTTCTGCAAAACATGTCCTCCAGGGATTAGGTCCTAGCCCTTTTCTATGTCAGAGCATCTCCAGCTACCTGCCAAGCGCACACCAGTATACAGCACAGAGTCCTGTATCCCCAGAACATGGACTGTAAAGGGCTTATTTGAAAATTAATGCCTTTCTTCTACTGGTTGTCTCATTAGTTGCTAGGTTATCTGACCTATATGATGTAAAACTATGAACGGCTGCAAAGGCACTTTGTGTATGCAGTTGGAGCAATGAAGAATGTCCTCAATGAGATTATGCTAACTTCATATAACTTATTAAAATGAATATCAAACTTTGGTTTGCTTCATTCAATTTTTGATGTTAATTAAGTAAGCACAAGCATAAGAAAGGAAATTGGATTTGCTACTTAAGGAACTTCCAATAAAGCCATGGATGTTAGTGAGATGAGTTTCTAATAAACATTAATAAGTGTCTATGTAACAAGCAGTGCTTGTCTTTTAAGAACATTGGATTTTTCTCACAGGATATGGACAGCAATAAAATACATTTGCAAATATGAAGATATATTGCAGGCACATTTTTCACTACCAGCTTTAACAAGCCTCAGATCCCAGCTTTCTGATTTTGTGACCTTGGGAACAATCATGGGCCAAGAAATTTAAAAAACCATTTTAAAATTCATACAAATGTAATTTAGGAGCAGCACTGGCTAGATGGGAACTTCAGACAAGATTTTTACAGTGAATAATGCTTTTCTTTGTCCATTTCAGACAAATTTAATGTTGCTACTACATTTGACATCAATCACCCAGTCATGAGCAGCCACATCCTTGCTCAGCCTAATGACAGGAGAGAAAGAAAGGTGTACAGCCTGGACAGTACAGCTGTGCATATGGAAACACAGGGACAGCCAACGCTTTTATTTTACCTTTTCTGCTGCAGCCAGAACAAAGCTATTAGAGCCAAGGAGAGGGGAAGCATCTCTCTCACAGTTATGCTCATTTATTGCTCCTAATATTAAGTGTTTTCTGGGAAATTCATAACTGGGCAAGAGAGTACTGCCGACTTGCAAAATAATATTTGGAGCAGACTTTGTATGCCTGCTGCCCTTCCGTTTGGCAGCTGGAATCAGTGACAGATGCACAAGGAGAAGAATTGTTGAGCAAGATGGTGACATTTTCACATCATCTTTTGAGCATAAAAGGCCACCTTTTAAACGCAAAGGTACTATAGGGTGCCGGGGGTGCCATGCGTGATGGTTAAAGTCGTAAATCTGGTGTCAGCAAATACATGCAGCAGAAGAGCAGAGCTGGTTACAAAAAAATGAGACCTTTTTCATCAAAACAAAAAAGAATTCATTTTTCATCCACAGTTTCACTTGAAAAGCTGAGCTTTTCAAAATATAATTCCAAGGGAAACTGCTGCCAGTCCAGAAATGTTATTTCTGGTACCATCCTCAATTACAAGGGACTTCCCTGCTTGGACTGGTTCCTGCAGTGCCCACAAAATAAACAATTTCATCAAACTGTTCTCTCCTGCAAGCTGTTTTTACCTTCTCCCCAGTGGATCTGTCAGGGAGATCAAACTTCCCTGAACTCCAGAGATTTCACTGTTTACATGGGGTGAGGATTTGGCTTTCCATATATTCCCATTATATGAGCAGGGCAAGGCACCTCTTCTGCGCGACCACCAAACGGATCAGTTAGCAGGTAATAGTTCACACTTCCAGCAAAGCACTTGTACCATTTTCTGACCATATAATGAACATGATTGGTTATTCCTTACCTCGCTGCTCAAATCTGCTCAGAGGCTTCTGGGAGAGCTGCATAAATTCATTTTGGATTACATCTGGCTTTATGGGCTATTCTGCCCATTCAGATGTTTAAAATGACAATGCCCAAAGCTTGTTCGTTGGAGGGATGACTGATAAAATTCAGTGATCCTCTGATCAGAACTTTCAGCAAAGGAAACTTCTGGGCTGCAATTACCAGTCAAATAAGCATATCCCGATTTTCATTATCCAATACATTACATCAGCAGAGATACTTCTGGCTCAGACTGCCCGCAAAGTCGCTAACTTTAAATATGTGAAATTGTTTGCCCATAATTAATATGATGTATCTCAGCCCATTCAAAATAATAACCGCATCCCTTCCTGGTAATGAAAAGTGATTAATTTTCAATTATGGTAAGTATCCAATTTTTCACAGTGCAGCACTGTCTAAGTCACCCTATCTCTAACGTTCTAATTACAGACATTAAAAGTTCCTTATAATTATTGCAGAAAGATCAGTAAAATTAAAAATATTGGTTACTTGCTGCTATTATTACATTTGCCCTAATGCAGCCAAGGCTTAAATTTATGTCTGAGCTGCCAACCATTTCATCAATCTCTTTTTGTGACTTGTTTAGAACAACTGGTTTTATTTCATGGTCTCAGTAACTGTTCCAACAGGTCTATTAACGGTTTGGCACTCCGCATTTTGTAAAGCTTTAATTAAGTGAAACAAGCTAAAAATCACTAATATGTGCCTTTAGCAAAGTAGCAATGTAATTATCTCATTTAACAGATAACTACTTGTATTTCATTTTTCAAAGCACAAAGAGAAAACTAGCTCTAAATGTCACTTTTCAGGCTCATTAAACTCACTAGAGAAATATCAAATTAGAGATTTCCACTACAAATACTATAATAAACTCTGTGAGCTGATATAAACAACATGAGTATTTGGGGAAGGCGCAAGTATTATAAAATATTCTATTTTGCAGAATAGATGCGGGTTACATATTTACAAACAACTTTTATTACAATATTACCTAAATTTTTGGTCCTCTTTAAACTCATCCAAAGCATCAAATTCTGTATTGCACATATTTTATAATATTACCTACAGAATTTTATATTCAAGAGCCAATTTCTTTTTTTTCTTACTCACTCTAATCACCTTTTTTTCCTAAATCGCCTTTTCTAAGTTACTCTTCCGAACTGTATGAGAACTGGTTGATGAGGGAAAGTTATGCAGATGTCAGCATATAGCTTCAAGGTAAGATTTATTTGTGTCTGTCTGATGCAAACACTAACATGGATTCAGTCATCTGGCATAACCACTGCCATCCCAAACCAAAATATTTAGATTAAAGCCTGAGATCTAAACTGCAAAGTTTTCATGCAATAACTAAGCAATAATCCATAGGTGGCCACTTGTTCGCTTGCACTAACAGTTTAATATTCCTGGATTTTGGTCATATTTCCATAAAGCAAGCCACACCTATATTTGTATTTATTTCAGTGTCACTATAGATGTATCTGCCCTTGCTGATGACAAAACTAATGCCCACACATAATGCTTGCAGAAAGCCTATGAGATGTCTCCACACCAAAGAAGCCAATCACCTGGAAAGAGGAAAGGGAGCCCTGGCAAATCCCCGTAACAACTGCTGTACGCAAGGACCTCCTAGGTGGGTTAAAACCCCGGGGGTCGGGAGCAGGAGCTACCAGTCACACATCCCAAATCCAGAAAGTAAAAATATCCCGCTGACGGCTGAAGACCCCACAGTTGTGGTACAGCCCTGCAGAAAAGCCAGCCCTCCGCTTGGTTGCCTGCCCAGCCACCCCACTCCGTTTTTCAGCCCACTTTGAACACTGTGTCCCACCCTATTCACCAGCACGGCCGGAGCGTGCCTTACCCCAGGAGCCTGTGCAAGGCACCACGGCTGACGGAATCCGTCCCTCCGAGCTGGCCTGGCAGGGCAGAATCGATGAGGTTACACCAGGGATGCATTTGGCTCGGTGTGACTGATGCTCTGGGATATTCCTAAGAGTGCAGCTACAGACCTTGAAGTAAATACACAGAAATGGTACTGCATTACAATGCATTTGTATTCTGTTGTGTTTCGTATCGTGTATTATAATATGGCTTATAAGCCTGCTGTAAAGAAAGTTGAAGCAATAAAGCTTGACTGATTGATTGATGCGTCACCATTTTTAGGGTCCGTTGCACAAACTATTTTGATAGTGGAAGCCCATAAAGTATAATGTCTGTGCTAAAAGTGACACAATGAAGAAGATGATGCACCTGCTTCAATTTCAGCTTTGAGTCATTATTTAGAGCTGGGGGTCTAGGAGTTGCAGAATACTGCCTTTCTAGTTCCCTACTGGTTCACCAGAAGATAAATGTCTAAAACTAAAGACCCCGGGCGCACAATAATAAAAACCTTTTTAGAGTCTAGACCCTTCCACTAGTTAAAGGAAACCTATTCCCATTTTTCTGTTAGGAAAAAAAATGGGATGCAGTTTCCCAGTGGCAGAGATCAAGTTTTTTATTTATATTAAAAATGCAGGATTGGAAAAGAAAAAAATCCTTGTACAGACAAGACCAGCGGGTTGAGGGGTAGATCTGACCCCAGCTCCTCAGCTCAGAACCCAGCGCATTGCAGAAGGGAGTGAGACTGGCCATATCTCCGTGGTTAGTTAAACACAAACAATCCTTGTAAATTAGCTGACAGTGTCATTTCCATCTGGGGAACACACTGAAGTTTAACGAAGCACTCTGAAAGCTGAAACCAATTACAGCAGTGTTAGTGCAGAATTACTGGCCAAATCAATGTTTCTTTTCCCTTCGGTAAATATGGGCAAACCTACAAGTCTGAGCCATCCTCTCCAAAATCAGCTGTGTTCAAAACTGAACCCTTAGTCCAGTCCCTACGTGCCCCGTAGGTTGTACAGATCTCAGACCTGGTCTTGAGGGGGAATATATCCTTCTTTTAAGCTCAAGTCTATTTATATTTTTGGAGGACAAATCCTGCTAAGGGAATTTTCCATTTCCACCAACACTAACAGCAGCTGAAGACATCTAAATTAGATGGTCCTAGTTATTTTTTTCCCTCAGACTTACGCTCAGGTATTTTACAGGTTTTGGGGCTCTTTTTATCAGAACGAGTGCTCCATTGCTAACGCATGCATGAGCACAAACGCTCACATGCAAAACTCTCTTAGAAACTACAAGCACTTATGAAATTCCCACTGGACTGTGGGGACTTCTTCGCCGACACTGGAAACCATGGGTCTGAGTGGAGTTTAGAGAAGGACATAGCTCTGTTCTTCACACGGTTCCTCCCCCGTGGAGAAGCCAGCCTGTGGACCCTTGACTGTGTGTTCGAACTTTATGTTATCCTCACATTAAAACTGGCTGCCACACCAGCCTAACGAAGCTACAATATGGACAGCATCCCAATATGGATGGGCATCATCCAGCACAGGGTTCAAACAGGACATCAACACCTTGAAATGCAAAGAACGGGAAAGATAGTACAACACCCAGGAACGGGACTTTTATGGATTCAGTGGGTGCTGCTCTGGACTTTGGCAGTGGGCTGAGGCAGGGGACTGCCGGGGACACAGCTAGCAGGAACAATGGGCGAGCTGTTCAGCCAGAGGGCTGTAGTCAGCCCCAGCCTCCTGCCTTTCACATCAACCATTACTTGGTGCAAGTCAGATGGGAAGAGGAATGCAATAACAGAGGAATGAGATCAGAGTTAGTTCACAGAACATAAACAAATTTGCCTTCAGACGAACCTTTCTCAAGCAAGTTCACTAAACATGTGTTGATCTTTCTGCTGACACATTTCTAGCATACAGGTTTGTATTTGTGGAAATTGTACGTAACATGCTTTGCATTTATAGAGAAGTGGCTTGGATATCAAATGACCAAATAGCGCTGAAGAAAGGTTAAAGAGTGTGACCTATTGAACACTAACCTTCAACTGCTCTTGCAGGAGATACATTTTCCCCTTAAGGAAACCTCAGACCTTCATATCTATCTTTCGCCTTCTGGCTTTTACTGACAAAGCTTCAGTAGAAGAACGGTCCTGAACAGATCAGGTTTGCTTCACCCTTCTGATCAGATTGGGGTACATCTGGCTATATTCTGCCCTTTGTACCCACACAGAAAAGCTAGATTCCATTAGCTCTAAGTAGCAGCGTCTCAAGACCAGAAATAAGCCCTGTTTTTTCAGTCTCATCACAGTCATCATCGCAGATTACTTTAGATCCTCATCAACACAGAAGTTAGTTGATTTACTCTAACTCACCATCACAAGATCTTATTTCTGTGTATATTACCTGCAGGGCTGCCCTACAAAGCAATGGCAAACATCCTTCCAGATCAATAGCTCCTGACTGAAAAATAAATGTCCTGGATTAGCCTTGGAGATTCAGGTAGAAGCAGGACACCATTATCCTGCAACAGCATTCTTCTCCATTGACATTATCTCTTCATTTTTATCTACTGCAGACTAAAGTAGCATCTATCAGAGGGGAAACTCTGTACATGATTCTTTACCTTGGTGTCATCATAGGTGTTACTAAAAACTTTACTTTTGAGGAGTTTCTATTCAATTCTACTTGCATTCAATCAAGCACGCCCCCTTTTCCTACAAAAGACTAACACACTGCTGTAAACTGTATCCACCAAAAGGCTGTATCCATTCTCTTTTCCCTTCTCTATCACATTCCAGAATTTCTCCTGCATTTTCCATGGGTTGTTGGTCTTCTGTTGGGAGAAATAATAAATATGATCTATATCACTGTACTATTGACTTAAAAATACTGAATACAATTCCTAGCACTATCAGGGACCTTCCATGCAACTAGCAGTTAGTTTCCCTTGGCCAGATTACAAACTGATACTCTGGCAGCTGCTCGCCTATGCAAGTAGATTTATTAACACTGATATAAGAAACACAGAATCAATTCCTCAGTCTCCTCCTTCAAAATGAGATCATTGTTTCTTATTTTCTCAGACCCATCATCTGAATCCACAACAATAAACTGGATCTTCAGCTGGGTTCAGCTGAGGTCTGCCAACGATCACCACTGCGGGCTGCCTTAATGGGAGAATTGTATGAAAACGCTAAAATATTCAAAACCATGACTAGCCCAGAGCAGTCCTCATCCTTTGTGTATTTACACATGAAATTATAACCTTGTGGCCCTTCAACAAGGGTTGGGGTTTTTCTCATTCCAACCTACAACCATGACCATTTTTCTGCATTTTACTAAACAGATTGACCAGTCCACCTACGCTACTGCCTCATTTGAGGATATTAGCTTCATACTCCTCAAAATATATGAAATCTTAGGAGGTGGGAAGAGGTCGTTTTGGTCCACCAGTGGTGATCAGTGGTGTCAGAAGCACCACGCACAGTGTTTACTGAAAAGCACTTTTTCTCTCTTCCTTTTCCCCTGTAGTTTCAGACTGAAACACTGCAGTGAACTGTGCCCAGGGCTAGAGATTAAATCAGTGCAAATCAGCTCCCAGTCTGCAAGCATTCAAAGACTCAGACTGCGTCTTCAAAGTAATAAACAGGATGGGGAAGTTCTGCCCATGAACCACCAAAAGAGCCATACTCTGTGAGCTCACACCATTCACAATCTCAGGGTAAAACACATGAGTGCTGGGCACTAAGGATTTGGCTGCAGAATTAATTTCTCCAGCACTGTTAGATCAATCCTGTCTGAACCCTACCTTTCATACCAGGCTTTCCACTGGAGCTGGAATATATATTTATGCATATCCCAAATGGTGTTTTCTGCAAGCAAAGGGGAGAGAAGACCAGAAGACTCCTCTAGGTCAACTATGCTCTCCTTATGCAGATTAATCTGCCTAAGACCCAGAGAACTATATTAATGATGACCAACAACTGCAAAGATACTTCCTGGTGTTTCTCTCATGACTCTCCTGATTCATACCAGCCCTGACCTTCAGCCTCCTTTGTATTTTAAGCTTGGCCTTTCCTTGAAGTGAACCCTTTTTCTGTTGTGGGTAAGTGTCCACTAAGAACCACTCAGCCCATCTTCCTATATAAGTAACCTTATCAAGATATGGACCTCCATTAAGGTGTGGACCCTCAAAACAAACTTAGCCAGAGCGCCAGTTTGCTGTTACCTTGCTCCCTTTTTTGAATTAGCAGTGCAAAAAATTAAATGCAACGCCTCACAGGAACAGCACCAGGCAGAGCCCATCCATAAGATCGTAAAAAATTTGCTGTGGGTCTCAGAATCAGAAAGGTCAGGTTCTCTTAGCTAAGTATCATCACCCATAAGGTACAGAAAAAGCCCCACTGTTTTAAGAGTGCTACAGCGCCTTATCACAATAGAGCAGATAAAAAAGAGGACTGCAGCTTTAACTTTATATTTCTGGCTTTTGTTGGCTGAAGCCAGATCCTTGGTGTTATTTTAATGCAGCAGCAAAGAGCTGCATTTAATACATGATAGGCTCAAGATGCTGCTGCTTTTTTTTTTTCTTTTTTCTATGTGTGCTGAATATCCAGCATGTAATTGAAAAAGGAAAAGGAGCTGCTTGTTTGCTGCCTGATCCAGGAATGATTAAAGGTAGAAGTTTTTCAGACATTACTGACAGAAAGGGTATAGTTAAAGCTGCTTTAAAAAAGAGAGCCTTCATAAAGAGCCAGTACTCAAACCGCTATTAAAAGCATCATGCTTGTTAAAACCTGTAAAAAGGCAGGAAATCAGTGAGTGAAATGCAGCTTCTTCACCAATTACTGAAAGGAGTGTACACCTTAAAGCACTCTTTGAATTGTGTCATACCAGCCTCCCTGCGCTCCCCCCATCCCTGCGCCCTCCGCCAGCCTGTGTGCGTGTGCGCGCGTGTGCGTGTGTCTGGGCTCTCAGCCTTGTGCCAGGCCATTCATTGGTACATTAGTGATGGAGGGGGGGAAGAAGAGGGGGTTACAATGCTACACCAAGTTCACTTCTCGCTTGTTGTTTGCGACCCATTTACAGCTGAACGGCTCTGTGCAGAGACAGCTCTAAATGACTCTCTCCACCTCTTCACCAAGCCACTTGTTTTTGTCATTTCTTTCTCTTTTTTAAAAATCCAAAGGAAATAATTGATAAACCGAACGCCGTCCACCTTAAAGGCAAATGCATATATCCACCTGGTTAAAATTCCTCCTCTTTCTATTTTCCATCTCCCTATATCCATTTTGCTCGGCGCTGTTTAAACAATACTTCATCAAATGCAGCCTGAAGCAAATAAAAAGCACAGTAGAGTAAATAAAAAGTAAAAAAAAAAAAAAAATCACAGGCTGGAGGGTAAGTACTTTTATTCCTGTACTTTCATTGCCTGGGGAATTATTATTCCATTGCTGGTTTCAGGAGGGGGGAGGGAGTGGGGGGGTGAAAGGACAGCCATGTTATTCGCAAAATGGATTGCTCCTCTCACTGCTTTTCACTCCTCTGGGTTCTCAAGAGTCCACTGATTACAACAAAGTGTGGCCATCTATTCCGTCTTATTGACAAAGGTCCTTAATTACTGCTGCACCAGTAATACCTGCTATTAAATTCTGCTAAACAGAGGCTGCAAATTAGCTGCGGATCCCAGTAACCTTTTGTGTGTAATTACAGGCAGCGGGATTGACGCTAAGGCTACAGCACTGACCCGAGTCATAGCAATGGGAAACCTTTGTTTATCACCTGTGGTGGGGGCCAAAATGTGAAATTAAAAGCTCTCCATCAGTGGAAGGCCTTCAGAAGCCCAGGAAAGCAACAGGAAGGCAAAAAGCAAACTGCTCTGTATTTATAACCGACTTCTTCAATTGCTATTTAAACTCACAGCTCATTAACCTGGGTGGCTGTTCTAGCATGCCAGCCATGCAAAGTTTAAAACGGCAAAAATTTAGGTTGTCTTTTTGAGGTGTTCTGTATTTCATCAAGGCCTTTAACCTGCATTTAAGAGCCAGTTTGATGCAATTGCTAACTATAAACAGGCTGCAATATTAAAAAACCAAACCCAATAATGCAAAAATGTTTTGCATTTCCATGGCGGGAGGCAGGTGGTTGTGAAGCCCTGGTCTGTCTCCACTGGGCTTCAGCGTGAGCCCGTCCCTGGGGCACAGAGCCATTGCCAGCCATGGCTCCATCCTGCTCCGCTCTGCATGCCCAGGTCC
Organism: Anhinga rufa; assembly: GCA_013400875.1. Taxonomy (NCBI): domain Eukaryota; kingdom Metazoa; phylum Chordata; class Aves; order Suliformes; family Anhingidae; genus Anhinga; species Anhinga rufa. The sequence continues at coordinate 18,321 of VZTV01042548.1, read as the reverse complement.
CATCCCAGCCAACACGGGCTGCAACAGGACAAACATCTGTCTGCATCTCTTGTTGTATGTTACTGTGTTCATCAGGGTCAGACTCCAGGTGCCTGGGAACACCCACTGCATGTGTAGACCCAACCATTAGTGGTATCAGAGTGAAAAAACACCAACAGAAAGCCAGTGCTGTAATCCTTTGCATTATATTGTCCCTGTTACAGGGGCTCAGCCTAAAACCAAGCTGCCTGGAAAGATGATGTGTGCAAGGATCTCTCACAGTCTCCTGCCTCCCTCTTCTCTCCTTCCTCCTCCCCCGCCTTTATGCCTGGCTGGTGAACTGCCCTTGATTCCAGCCTCCGAGCATGACACCGATGGTGCTGACATCCCAACAGCCACAACAGGTCTTTTTCTGTTGTACTTGGTCATCTCAGAGCATTTCTTTGCTCCCCTAGCTTTGCATCAGCATTAGCAGCACCCTCACCACCAGTCCACTTCCACCACTGCTTCTGCCACACTCCCTCTGTGCTCCACGTCACTGGCTCCGTTGAAGACCCTGTTGAAGGCCATGTTGGGTCTTCACCTTCACTCTCTGTTGAGCATGGAGCTGGCAGAAGCTTTTGTTTCACAGGCTTGCACTCACAGATGTGAAGAGCAAGTCTTCTAGTCTTCTGTTTTCTAACTTCTAAAAGGCTGCTTAAAATTTGCTGCCCTCACCCATCAGTAGTAAACATTCCTGACGTAATATCCAGTCCTGATTCGCAAGTTTTCAGTTGATCTGTAAGTCTTAGGGACTATAGGAAGATCTACATGGTAGACAGATTATTTCCCATCCGTGGGCTCTTCATACTTGCCTCTGAATCACTTGGCGAAAACCACCATCTTCGTTTCACATGTAATTCTGAAGGGAATGAGATTGTAAGGCATTTCACTGTAAAACAAACAGGAGATACTTTGATTTGCAAAAGAATAATGTTTCAAGCAGTCCTAGTTAGCATTTGAGCTAACTTAAATATATATATTTGAGCTAACTTAAATATATTTAAATATATATATTAAATTAATGGAATATTACAGCTATGTTGTAGTTGTAACCCAATGTCATATTGCAGCATAGCATGTTAAATTCAACTATTACTACTGAGATATAAAATGCTATGAAAATAACAACACACTTGTCCTTCACAGTAGAACAAGAAATAACGAGTGCATGCAGATTAATGACTTGTGTCCTTACATCCCCAAACTTTTGTTAGTGCAAACTTTCCCAAAATGCTCCCCAGCACATCTGCATCTCCTCAACTCCCTGTCCCACACTACCCTTGGAGAACAAGTATCAACTCTAAAAATATACAATCCACCCAAAGCTTACAAAATAATATTTTAACCCACATTTTGAAACGTTCAAAAAAAGTAATATTTTTAATTTAAAATTTAGTGGGAATTTGTGTTGATGTCATACAAGCACATACACATACAGCCTCCTTAAACCCTTTTTCTCAGATGAACAGCAACCCCAACATATATACTAACCAAGAACATCCTCTTCCGTCCAAGACTGGATCAGTCTGTGCTCTCACCCAACTGCCAGGTCCTGATCCTTGAGCCAGAGCCCAGGGGGCAAAGCACCCAGCAGATCTGAGCATCCACGAGTGAATATCAGACGGGCATCCTTGAGATGATGCTAAGGAGAAATTGCAAAGTGCAGGATTCACGCATTTGTGTTTTTACTTGACCGTAAATAGCAGTTCAAACATCATTTTTTAAACAAGCAACTAATGAATCCTGCCTTTATGAACAATTAGTTTTTCTCGATCTCAAGGACTCTGGTACAAATCCTGCAATCCTCACCCCAGCAGCACTTCCACTTCTCCCAGCAGGTAGGAGCTTCTGCTTAGAAAGCCCCGTTAATTTAGGTCTGTGGCCTAGGTCCTGTGGCTGCTATTCGCATCTCTCCTCTCTCTCTAACTCACGCAATCAAACACAGGGCTCTGAAGTTCTTTAATGCTTTATATGGGCTCATTTCTGCAAGTTACCGCACAATCAGGGTAGAGTGCACAGCACTTTGCAGTTCTGAGGCACAGATGAGGTTCCCTAAGGATTAAATTTGATTCTGTCCAGAGGTCTAGAACTAAGCTTATTCCACCCCTGAAGTCCCACTTAAGCATCATTTTGAAGGCATTAGTGATATTAAGGTTAGGTATTTCTCAGTCTTTAAGGACGTAGTGGCAGAGCACTGCAGCACCTTATTATAGACAGAGATACAACTCTTAGCCTTGCTCCAGGTGGCAGCCAAGGCCAAATGACCCATCTGAAAACGGATACCTGATCCTTCACACCAGACATCTGAGCTGTAATTCTGGCCATGCCCTACCTTTATGATGGAGTGACTACATCAGTGGACAAGGGAAGAGCTACAGATGTCATCTATCTGGACTTCTGTAAGGCCTTTTACACGGTCCCCTACAGCATCCTTCTCTCTAAACTGGGGAGATATGGATTTGATGGGTGGACTGTTCGGTGGATAAGGAACTGGCTGGATAGTCGCATTCAGAGGGTAGTGGTCAATGGCTCAATGTCCAGGTGGAGACCGGTGATGAGTGATGTCCCTCAGGGGTCCGTACTGGGGCCGATACTATTTAATATCTTCATCAACAACACAGACAGTGGGATCGAGTGCACCCTCAGCAAGTTTGCAGATGATGCCAAGCTGAGCGGTGCGGCTGACACACCTGAGGGACGGGATGTCATCCAGGGAGACCTGGACAAGCTGGAGAGGTGGGTCTGTGAGAACCTCATGAGGTTCAACAAGGCCAAGTGCAAGGTCCTGCACCTGGGTCGGGGCAGCCCCCAGTATCCATACAGGCTGTGGGATGGAGGGATGGAGAGCAGCCCTGCGGAGAAGGACTTGGGGGTACTGGTGAGCGAAAAGCTGGGCATGAGCCAGCAATGTGCGCTGGCAGCCCAGAAAGCCAGCCGTGCCCTGGGCTGCATCCCCAGCAGCGTGGGCAGCAGGGCGAGGGAGGGGATTCTGCCCCTCTGCCCCGCTCGGGTGAGACCCCCCTGCAGCGCCGCGTCCAGCTCTGGAGCCCCCAGCACAGACAGGACATGGACCTGCTGGAGCGGGGCCAGAGGAGGCCACAGAGGTGATCAGGGGCTGGAGCACCTCTGCTATGGAGACAAGCTGAGAGAGCTGGGGGTGTTCAGCCTGGAGAAGAGAAGGCTGCGGGGAGACCTTATTGTGGCCTTCTAGTACTTAAAGGGGGACTGTAGGAAAGATGGGGACGATCTCTTCAGCAAGGCCTGTTGTGACAGGACAAGGGGTAATGGTTTTAAACTAAAGGAGGGTAGGTTTAGACTGGACTTCAGGAAAAAATTTTTTACCCTGAGGGTGGTGAGACCCTGGCCCAGGTTGCCCAGAGAGGTGGTCGATGCCCCATCCCTGGAGACATCCAAGGTCAGGTTGGACAGGGCTCTGAGCAACCTGCTCTAGTTGGGGATGTCCCTGCTCACTGCAGGGGGTTGGACTGGATGGCCTCTAAAGGTCCCTTCCTACCCAAACCATTCTATGAATCTATTCTATGATTCTATGATTTATGTGCTATTGGCAACACAGCCACCCTACCCAAACTGTGCTCGCCCAGGGCAATATCCAGGCTCCAGATGCTAGTTGTGGGATTTCTACTTCACAGAAAATAAGGGGGAGGTGCGGGGGGGGGAAATATCCTGGGTTATAATGACAAAGCCAAGCAAATAATGTGGTCCTTGATCCAAGTCCCAGGATAGATTGGGAGCACCAGACAGTCAGCAGATTCATCCCTGTGGTAGCATCATGCCTCCAAGTACAGAAATGTATATTCCTACAGCAAGGAGACCCATCTGTTCTGTTAACATCTTTGAAGAGATTATATCTGTTTTTAAAAAAAACTAAAACATTGATGACAGTGCTTGAACTGTTTGTGTCATAATCACTTGAAATCTTAAAGCCCAAGCTCCTGGAGACTTTTTATTTGTGAGAGGTTCTGCTGAGCTCTCTCTAGTTTCTTTAGAAAATAAACTAGCTCTCCTGGATTCAGAAAAGGGTTTGAAAATGAGGTCTGGAGGCTTTAAACCCAAAAGACAAATAAAAAGAAATCATAGTTCATTAGCTTTTAGAGTAAAAGGGGTTTTTCTGTTGATTCATTTTTGGTGAGCACTTAGTATTTTATAGCATGCAAGCTTAGCAATATCAGAAATCATGTTATAGAAGTGTATTACATTTTTGCACAGCCTTATTTGATAATGATATTGTGCAACCTGAGAATTATTACAGGAGGATGTTTTTTCAATTAACAGTGCTAAGTGTTACTAAGTGATGTTATAAATATAAATCATCTGTTTTAACTCCCCTTACAACATTCACTTGGCATTAGATTCTACTTCTGGAGAAGCTCTCCATGACCCTATACTAAGTCACTAAATAAATAATGCAGACACCAGAGAAACTGCCAGAAATTGAAGGGAGAAACCTTCTTTTTATGACTTGTGAATATTTGCATTCTTAAAAAAAATTTAAGAAACAAATTGCATATTAGAACATGTGCTATAAAACAAATATTAAATTAAAAGTACTCTTCCTTTCTGACCACATCTTAAGAAAATTCTCAAAATGAGCCTGTTATCTGGAAGTTTCTATAGAAACCAATATTCTTGTAGTTTACTGGGGTGGTTGCCACCTCATTGGCTTTTTGGTCTAAAAATTAAGCATCTGCCTTAGCCCTGCTACATCTGTAGTCCCAAGATACCTCCAGAGAGCAGCTCCTCCCGTCCTGACACAAGGGCTGCCCCCCAGCGCTTCCTCTCCCACCTCCAAGTGCTCAGACAGCCTGGGTGGCTAATCAGAGACAACGTTTAACTTTTGGACAGTTTACAACAAGTTAAATGAATCACAACCTATTATAAGCTCATCCTAGACAGCATTTTTAAAAGGGTTGCCTTAGGTCTTTTCCATCTCAGCTGACCTTTTTTACCCTTTAATTTGGGATGTTCATTTGAGGGCATGATCTGAAGCTCATGAAGCTCAACCGGGAGATGCCCTTCTGGTGCCTTTATCGGCTCATGACCTGAACACCCACCACCACATTTCACAGGGGCAAGTCTCACCTACAAGCTGAGCCTGGATGAATGTTCATGGCTTTCTTAAAGCAAGTTTAAATAACAAAACCATTGCCTAATGTTTGAGGACTGCACCGACAGCTGGCAAGTAGGGCATGCTGCCGAGCAGCCTTAGTACCTATTGCTCCACAGAGACATTGCAACAGCTCCAGCTCACATCACCTTAAAGACCTTGCGAGGCCACTTTCAGCTTTCCTTATCGCAGTCCTCTGACCTTTACTCCTAACAGCCTCTGTGCGTGGGTCAGAATCTCACCCTTTGTGAATGGGCTTTATATTAACACTTACTGACTGCACTTTAAAATATTAAAATGTAATCATGGGTTTCCAGACCAGGACGAGGGTTGGGTTTTTCCCTTCTCACTTAAAAAGCACTGAAGTCCCAGAAGACAATGTAAAAATATGTGGCACTTCACAGCTCAGATGGCCAACATAAGCATTTTCTAAATTGCTTGCCTATCAAAATCATATTTGGAATTGTGCTCTGTAAGTATGTGCAAAATTTACATTACAAAAGACGCAGTATGACATCGAAAAAGAGTTACTACAACTGTTCTAAACCACTGTAATGTGGAAAAGGGGCCTCCAAGGATTATTTTTATTGCCCTTAGGACTCCCGTTTTGAAGTGCCTCAGCACGACAGCAGAAAACCTGCAATTAAATATTTAAATCACCATAACAGTATTTTTTAAGGAAAAAGAACTTCGGGAAACCTCTTCAGAAATTGAGTGCTTCCTCATAACATTACACATGCTAGTGAAATAATTTTAAAGTAAAAGGGTAATCTAAATTTTATATTGCCCTGGATGTAATAAGCTCCTGGTGAGAACAGTAATATTGCAGTAAAATATGAAAGTGCAGTGAGCTTTTTGATTACATCAGGGTTTTCTATTTGCCACTTTAATCCTTCGAATTCAGCTGTTCCCTGTTCAGTCCTTTTACATCATCCTTAGCTAATCTGTCAAACATTTCAGACAGCCAAACCAATTTTCAGATTGTTCAGGACTTTGCCACAAGCACCGTATGCTGTTAATAAGATTTTCATTTGGAGTGATGCCATGTCGTCCATGTTTTCTATCGTATATAAATACTGAGATTTAATGGCTTCAGGTTTTGTTTAATGTTAACATCAACAATAAAAAAAGGGAGGTTCTCAAACGCCAAGCCCCATAGTGAAATGCACTAGTGACAGCTATTTGCAAGGTTAATGTTGTGGAAAACAACATCCATCTTTGAAACAGTTTCATTAGCCCCATACAGCTGACCTCTCCACATAATGTTGTCAAATGTGACGTGCATCAGATTATTGGGAATATGGAGATCAATAAATATGCAACACCAGCGCTCAGAACGCTCCTGGCATCATAGCCGTACAAACGCCATCTAACATCCCAAAGAGTAGCTGTCATCTGTCAAATCTACTAGCAAATAGACAGGCTTAAGGGGAAAGCTATCGGTAATAGTAAAATACATAAGTAAAGATGAATTAGGGAGTACAAAGTCAAGGCTCTGATTCATTACCGTTCCAAACAAAAAACTCTGGATAAACACTTTAGAGCAAGACTTGCCTTATTTGTTGTGTTAAAGGTAAACCCCCTCCGTCAGGCAGCATCCACCACATTTGCATTTTCACGTGCCCACTCCTTTCCTTGGTGTTGCTCTTGCCCCCCACACCTTGCCCTCTCGGGAGCTGCCCACCCAGTGGGGCCCGTCCCAACACGCCGGGTGTCTCGCCAGCCCAGCTCCTGGAGCACGCAGGGAGCTCTGGTCCCCAGTCCCAGTGCAGCACCCCAGGTCTGCAAAGGCAGCCTAAGGATAAGCTCCCAAGGAGAGGAAAGGTATGGCTGGATGTAACAGCTTTCACAGAGGTCAGTGTGTCGCGATAATAGAAAACTAACTAATGAAAAATTAATATTTCCTTTTAATTTTTGAAATAAATTCTATTGGCATAGCTTTCTCCTGATTTATTCTGGTCCTAAAACAGGATACAACTCAGCAGCAGATAGAGAAATCAACGTATATCATATCATCAGCACACTTTGGTTTTAGGTCCAAAGAGCTCAAGGTATGGAGCAGTGGCAAATAACAGAATTAAAGAGAGGGGTTGGAGCTGATTTCAAAAGGAAGGAAGAGCAGGCAGCACTTTGCATGACTGAACTCCCAGTAATTTTGACACAAAAGGGAAATGAAGCTACAAAGATCCCTCCTACCTGTTCTTTGACTGTAAACATTTAGTGACTGGGAAAATATCTGGGTTTTTTTCTTCTTTTCTGTATGTATGACATTGTTGTCATTACCATTTCCTAAATAATTGGGTAGTGATCCTCAGCCCACAGCTTTGGAGGCATTGGTGTGGCTGCCACCGTGATGGAATTCTGCAATAAATGAGCAATTTGAATCACTCACAGAGCGGGAGCCAAAGACTCCCTCAAAACTCGCAGTACGTAATGCAGAGAATGACACTCCTGCAAACAGCACCTTCCGCTAAGATATATATGTATATTAAAGAGTTACATTGAGAACATGCTATCAATTAAAGAGCTAACAGATTGGGTTGGGGTTTTTTTTCCTTATGTGTTTTTAAAAACACCGCTCATGTTGTGGAAAAAGAGAACAAACAGAAAGCAGAAAGGTATTTTTGAAGTATACAGTTATAAGGTGCTTGGCTGATAATTTGCAACCTTGGTACACAACATACCTTTTAGCAAGGCTATTTATTTCTCGGGGAGAATGCTACAGTACTTACGATAAAGGCCTCTGTTGGACCTCTTCATCAATAGCAAACCTTTAAGCACAGCACATTTCATAAATAGGAGTTCCACTAACACAGACTTCAAAAGGATAGAACCTGATAATTCAAAAATAGAGCTATATTAAGTGTTCCAACAGTCCATCCATAAAAGCAGCCTCCAAACGCCTCCTCTGTGCAGCATGACAGTCTATTAGAATAATAGCAGGGGAAAGCATAATTACAAGTAATCATTGGTTGGAAAGGAGCTAGTTGTTTTTGTAGAGTAAAATGCCTTACTGAACCCGGCAGAAAATGCAACACTGGTTCTAGCGGTGAGGGCAGGTAGCCACAGAAAATAATCAGAGCACAAATCTTGAGTGCTCCAGGTTTATTTTTTAAACCCGTCTGTATTTCTTAATATTCTCCCAGTGAAGCACACTTCATTTGCTGCCACAGTTTACGTCCGGTTACCATATTATTGCTGTTGGTTGGGCAGTGGCGTCCCTCCTGTTGGAATATCAGCTTAGTTTTGGACGATCCGTGACTTAATGACTTTCTTCTCATCAATGTGAAGATGTCCCTGCTTATGGCAGGGTGGGGTTGGACTAGATGACTTTTAATGATCCCTTCCAACCCAAACCATTCTACGATTTTAAGACAAAACATTTCCACTAGCCATGACTTTTAACACGTGAAAGACTGTCCCGGCAGACTATAAAGGGGGTTCAGTTACTTGTACAAGAAAGTTCAGAAGGCATTCATAGGTCTTCCACCATCCCCATCAATGTAGTACTTGGGCCTATGTCTCCAAGAGCGAAAAAGAGCCCGCAGGTAAAAGCGACTTCTGTTTGCATGTAGCTGAACTCCAGAAAACCCACCCCTGAGGGCTCCATCTCTCTTCTGCTTTATAAATGCTCTCTCTTTGCTCCTACCTCTTTCATACTCTCCAGCCTCAGACGTGCATCAGCCATCGTGCTCCACCAGTTAAGACATTTGAAGATTTGCTGTTGACTTGTGTAAAAGTAGGACTGTGGGGTTTATTCCTATATATCAGTCTCCAAGATTATTTATGGTTATTCTTGTTAGAGTTGTGTATCTCAACAACCTCTACATACCACGGCCAACCTGCTTACTCCAAAGCTCTAGGAGGTCACAGTGGAGATCGCAAGGCTAAGGAATGGAGAACTTCATTTTGGCATTACATTCTTTGGCTTCCTTGTCATTTTAAAAATGAACTGGTGTTCTCATAGGAAATAAGGCCAAGAATATGCTTGGGCCAATTAAGCAATTATAATTGTACCACCAACCACCAATCAGTTTATTTTGCTATTCCAGGTACAGGACCAGCAACTCTTGTGTATTCATCATGTAGAAAGCACCTTTGTACGTTGGCCTACACTCCCTTGCTCTTATGATAACGCTTTTAAGGCCAAAAGACCTCTTTGTGAGGACAGCCCCACTATAAAGTGATATGCTTAGTCACAGCTAGCACTTACTGAAAAGTTTCAATGTTCACTGCATTAGCTAGTCTTAAAAATGGAATACAAACTAATTTTAATCAATATGTAGTAATAAATAAATATTAAGGAACTATACCACTAATGTACAGGTAGCCTAATTAAAGTAACAGCATTTGCTGCACTTACATACCTTAATTTTCCCTACAAAATCCTTATTGAACCACTACTTTTTAAAAAAAATTGCATTTGCAATTAGAAACACTGAAGTTACATTATCGATTTTCTGCTAAAAACCTTTTTAGTAAACAAGCACAAACTACATTCATTAAGTGTAAGTGCTTGGAGCTATGGTGTGAAATTCAATTCAGCCATTATCATGAATTACACTGATTATTGCTGTAATTATTTTCTCTTGGATACAACTGCATTTCTGTTCCTTGCTAGTTGTGTTGGACATATAACCATGTTCATTTTATAGCTAATAATACTCAACTATAGTTTCGGCAATTACTATCACTTATACAAATCATTAAGTTAAGCTATGGGTACCTAGTAAAATAAAAAAAAAAAAGTAAGTAGAACATCCTTTTTTTTTTTTTACCTCTGAAATAACTAATGGCATTGGCAACAGAGGAAAATTACCAATGTTAAATGATTTACATTAGAAAAAGTGATCACCTGTGATCCACTTTCACTGATATTTTGGTCACAGTGAACTCATAACTATCCATTTAAAACCTGCCAGGTAAACTATACTTTTGCCTTTACCACACAGGCTAATAGAATAATCCCTTTTTTAAAGTTTATCTGTTAAGAGAACAAATTTTCTCGAGGGCCATTTACACACTGGCAGGCCACAGCCAAAATTAAATATCTCAATAATTTGATCCATTAAAACAATCTACTTCACAGATCATTTCAAGCATGGCAACAAAAAATGTTCTACAGCTAAAGACCCTTTCCCAAACCCAGTGACCGCAATCAAGAGGCTGTATGGCCAGCAATGGTTATTGCTCTTCAGCCCAAAGAACACCCAAATCACCCAGCATTTTTTAGGACAAATGCATAAGTGTCGCTTTCAAGTGTTGCTTGAATAAGAAGTCCGGTACCAGATGCTATAATAAAAGTGATGTTCTTGAAAGGCAGTTATTTCTAGAATAGATACTGTAATAAAAGTGATATTCTTGAAAAGCAGTTATTTCTAGAATAGGGGGTAAAATCAACCAGTGAATAACATGCTGCAAACCAGTAAGGAATGAGAAGTGGTTTGGCTCATGGTATCACAGCAAAATTTTATTTGACAGGGAGTGTCCTGGAATATCAGACGTTGCTGCAGAGAGAACCAAGGTCTGCACGCGCCCGTGCTTCTGCCTGCTGCTCTCGGTTCCAGCCACCCTGTCCAGGAATGAAGCATTTGTCACCATTTGCCTGATATTTTTATATAGCAGCATATATATGTATATATACACAGTATGGACGTGCATCACATCAAACAGTGTTCATCGGGCAATTCATAAGCTACTTGTGTATAAAAAAATTTCTATACTTGTGTGTACAAGAAATCCCCAAGAAGCTGCTGAGCCGAGGGTCCCAAACAGAGGGCGTGTGCTCTGCTACATGCAGGAGCTGGACGTCATCCTACATTTGGCGTAAGTATTACAGTCTAAAGAGTCTGATAAATAAATTGCTCCAAATAAAACTTGAGCTAATACAGGAAAACAAATATATGTGAAATGAAAAATTAATGCCTTTTAGTATTGGTTGTAAAATTCAAGTTCGGCATTCACTGTTTCTCAAGCCGGACACAGCAAAGCAAGGCTCTGGGGGCTGCTGGAGCTGTGCTCATCCAGTAGCTTCATTTGCATCTAAGAAATCTTTGCCCGAGTGCTCATGTCCCCCAGCTCCGACAGACTCTGCATCCTTACACCATTTTACATAAGCTTTGACCTGGAGATATTTTCAGCAAAGGACACATTTATGCAACATGTTGGCCATGTCATCATCATTCAGAATATTTTTTGTTCATCCCAAGTTTCCACTATGTTTCATGTAGGAAATCCTGTTCACAACTGACTTTACATGCCATTTTAAACTAAAACAACACGACAGCAAAGATCATTTGAATGCGACCTAGAACAAACATGTACGAAGTCTACAGGCACGTTAGTCGCGTTAGCAAGTTTCTGTGTCGTTATTGTATCTACCCCAATGTATGCATTAACAGAATCGTTCTTATCTAAGTAATATTTAAAATATTTTTCCTTTTCCTTCTCAACGGCACAGGATAAGCCAAAGAAACTCCAAAACATAACTTGATGTTTCTCCTACTTGCAGCCATCGCTGATCTCACAGCATAAGGGGTGCTAACTCCGGGGGGTACCATCCACCCATCACTCATTTACTAAAGACTTCCTTATCTTTTTGCTTATAGCTACCTTTCAAAAGCAAGGCAAATGTTTATTGGGGCCATGAAAATTCTGTAATGAGGTACAGTATGAGAGCAGTTTATTTCAGATTACCCACAAAACTGACAAAGGGCTCCACCTCTCTGGCTGTTTTCCAAGACATTGTCTGTGTCCTGACAGTGGCTAATACGCCCTTGTCCTGAGGAACAGCACAGTATTCTCCTCTGTAAATATAAAGAACGGTCTTGGAGCAACAGGCAGCCAGCTAGGAGATCCCTTCCAGAGCCATGGTTCTCCCAGACGTGCCACCAAACGCATCAGTGACCAGCCTGCACTGAAGGGCCGGGGCACTGACCTTCAGCACAGGAGTCCTGGGCGCATTTCTAGCTCTGCTGCTAGGAAAGTCCTTTAATCTATTTCTGCCTCAGTTACCCTCGCTTATAAAAGAGGAAAAGTGGTACCACCGTTTTTTCAAAACACTATGAGTTTTACTAGTGAAAAGTTACAGCACTTTTGATCTTTTCAGTGAAGATCAAATATACGAAAGTCTCTGCACATACAATAGTAGAAAAAATGTTTGCTATTTGCAAAAACGGTAACAACACATGCAAATTTTCTGAAGAAATAAAAATACCACCTCTTTTCCCAAATCCAAGAAAGAGATTGGAAAGCTGGGACAAAATTCAATGCAAAATTTTAAAACTGCTACGTTCTTATTGGCGGTCCCAGTTCATTACGTGCTAAATTAGGAAGCGCTGAATTAATAGCAAGGAAATCCTACCTGAAACACAAGCATTAAATACTCGAGAAGATAATGGATATTCCCAGATATCTTCTTCATATAGGAATCTTTCCTCTGGCCACTTTGAAACCATGTAACATAACCTTCAAAGCAGGGAAGATGTGTTGTAGAAGTTCTGCTTAGCTAACCATGAATACTAATTGCAGGAAGAACGATCTGCCCGGGGCTGGAGGGCATGAGCTCAACCAACAGGCACAAAAGTTTCATCATGCTACTGCAAACAATGGAGCAGGGTGCCGCTCGCTCCGGAGCATAAAACAGCTCCTCTGAAAGGGGATAGCTCCCAGACTTTAACAAAACTCTGGAGGATAAAAAGAAATCTCCTTATCAAAGTAGCCTTGGAAAAGAAAGGCTGAGTAACGAGGATTTTCACGTGTGTATACCTACTTTTGCACATGTTTCTGTATTCCCACATCCCAGACAGCACTTTTATAATTCCGTTTGACTGTGGAAAACACAGTTGGCCCCAGTCCAGCCAGGCATCCTGGTTCCTCTGCTGATGTGAGGGATGAACCACTCCAGCTCAGCGGTCCCTCCATCACGTCTCACTGATTTCTTCTTTGCTGGGGAGGTCGTACGCAGGGATATCCCCACCACAGAGGACAACGCTGGCACTGAAACAGAGCTTTGGCCACAGCAGCGGAGTCCAAACCTGTACGTGTGCCTGAAGGAAATTGAGTCACACGTCAGCATTATCACCAATGAAACAGAGCCGAATTACCATCACCGGGCCAAACACCAAAGCTACGATCCCATCGCACACGTTCCATCAGCCCAACATTTCATAAATAGGACCAGATCTGTGGGTGCAAGATCTGCACCGAATGCTCCTATGCTCCTGCCAGCTCCTCTGGCCCGGAGCTCACCAAACCTGGACCACCAGGTTATCTGCTAACTTCAGCTTGCCTAAGGTCAGCCTTTTTCCACCTCGGCCACAGGTAAGAGGTGCAGGGTGTACCCTCCAGAGGCCCCTTCTCCAGGATAAAGCCTAGGAGCCCTGGTGGGGATGGCCACCTGTAAGCAGGATCTGAACTGACCCACTTCATCTGAATCCCAGCTGTGGGAGATGGTATGCTACTGCATCAGAGGTGGAAAGAGGAGGCCGATATGAAATTCTCAAGAGGATCTGCAATCAATACGTGAGCCAAAGGTAGACCAAACCTAGAAGAATTAGGAGCCAGTGAACTAAAACTCTTTTTGCAGCTTGCAGCACAGCAAGTAGGATGAGCAAAGCAAAGCCTTGTGCAATGACTCGCAAGGATGGCGACCAGGTCCTGTGCTCTCAGTTTACCACAGGTTTGCCTTCAAGACCAACATGTGTCTGGTTTATGCCATTGCCCTAATGGCAGGTGAGACACCCATGTTTAGTACCTGCTCTCCAAGCACCTTTTTAGAGGCTTTCTGTGTCAAGAGCAGAAACTGATGTTCTTTGCTTGGTAACCCAAGGGAAAACGCTTTCCCTTTCAACTTGCAAGATGATCTGGTTGGCAGCTGCATTATGCACCCTGAAGTCAATAGATGTCACCGAATCCTGCCCACTCGCTTAGAGCTCTGCACACTTCATGCAGGCAGGGCAGGAGATGTAAAATCCATACCCTCCAATAACACGGGCAGTCCAGACTCTGAGGCTTCGGCGAGGGAAGATGAGTCAGCTTTCAAACTTGAGGACACCCACACCAGATCACAAAACCTCTGAGCAATGAGCTGTGAGGGGGTGGAAGAGGATTCGGGGTTGGGAGATCACTGTGTCCTTGCACTAGTGTACGCTACACACTACGAGCTGATGATGATGGTGGAGATACTGGGCTAGCTGGACCTTAGGAAGACATCATTCATCTTTCTTTCTTACAAATAACTCAGATACATTCAGTCCTGCCTAGAGACAAGGAATGAGCTCAATGGCCTGTTTTCTAGAGCTCCATTAATTTGACAGTGCCAGATGGGAGACAATTTTAAAAGGCTTGATGTTCAAAGAGAGAGTTGCTATCATTGTTTCAAAGTCAGATTCTTCTCCCAAGTCCAGCGTTCAAAACTGCAGGACTCAAAATCACATTTGAAACACGTGAAACACTTCTACAGTTTTCTAATGAGTTTAATAATAATCCTACTGAGAGCAACTCTGCAAGGCCTGCCAACCAATACAGAACTGCAATACTATCAGGAAAAAAGGAAGCTTCTATTTCTGGATCAGGGGATGTGTAAAGAGAAGTAAAAATAATCAGAGGAATTGTGCCTGGAAAGCCAGCCTGTAATTTTTCAAAAGCAATACAAGTGTTCTCTGGACCTTGTTTTCTAACATAGATTGGGAAGGGATTTGCTGTGCCCTGGCTAAACCCTGCTCCCACTGAAAGCAAGAACAAACCAGTGCTGAGTGCTTTTGGAAAGCGAAGTTATATTTTTTCTTTCCATTTGGGATGTGTGCAATGGGACTCAGGAGAAGTCAAAGCCAGACTTTCAGGCAATGACTAGGAAGTGAAGCAAACAAACACGAAAACAAACAAAATATCCTGTTGTCTGAAACAATTCCAAAAGAGGGTTTGTTTTTTCTTCCTGCAAGGCTGCTGCTTGGGCAGAGAAACAGAGAGGATGGCAGAAGTTGAGGAAGAGAGTGTGTATCCCCAGGAAAATCATGGAAGTCAGAAGTTTTTGTTGCGTAGGGCTCTCTGTGACCACGTAGGCAGAGTAACGGACCAATTCCGGCAGAAATATTTTGTGTTAGAGCTCTCCTATGAGTTAAACAGCAAACTAAGAAGGACGCAGTGATGGCGCTGCCCACCTTCAAAAGAACAGGAAACCTAATTAGAGAAAGAAACGTCCTAGGATAAGTCGATTCCCCTGACAAAACATCCAGCTGCCCATGGAAATGATATGCATGAAGGTTAGCGGCATAATATCGTTAACTTAACCTGCTCAAACACGTCTTCATAGAACTTTGCTTTTTATTTGTTATTAGGAAAAACTGCAGCTGAGGTTTTTCCTCGCTCCTTGTAGTACTTGGATCTGTACAATTGAAGTACTTAAAATGACATTTATACGACTGCTAGCAATGGTTGATCAGTTAGTGTGACATGGTACAGATAAAAGCTCCAATTAGGCCTTAACTGTTTACTTAATAGAAAGACCTGTTAGGAACAAGAAGGATTGCCTGTTAGCAGAAGAACAGAACTTTTTCACGTGGCAGATTATCAGTGTTCTTTAGATTCACACATAAACAAGGCTGAAATGCAATTACATTTTCCACAAGGACCCAAATGCTTTTAACCTTTTCAAGGTAAAAAGAGAAAAAAAAAATGCTGAAACTGCTGTTGAATTAGGTCCAGCTAGCTTTTTTTTTTTCTTTTTTTAAGTTTTTGTTTCATTTTAATAATGGTTTAGTCTGTTTCACAGCCTGTGGCCTCTTCAAACCTGTTACTTTTAAAGATATAGCAGATGCTTCCTAAATGGAAAGGAAATTGTAATGATGCAAATCCCTATTCACATGATTTTCCAAATAGGTTTGAGCACTACAAGCTGTATAGGGCAGGTGGGGTAGTGTTACTGACAACCAAAAAAGGTAAACTTGAATACAAATAGACAAATCGAGCACACGTGTTCATTTGAAAGTTTGCAGTCAGCTCTCCAATCTGCGTCCGAGAAAATAAGCTATTATCGGCACTGAGTGTCCTTCTCAGCATCAGAAAGCTAGAAATTAACTTAATTGCTGAACTGCACCTAAAATCAGCTGCTTTAGACATTACAATTTGGCTTTTAGTCTCATCAAAATTCCAAATATGTTAAAATTCTAATTTGCAAATGTGCTAAATTAACACTTTGAAACCACAATATTTAACCTGTTGGCTAATCTGATGTCAAGTGAAAACAAGTCAAACAACATGGAAATCATATACTGCACAAAAAGCCATAGCAATTCACCTAAAAATCTTTAGCATGGGGGTGCTATGATGAATTCTGGAATTTGGTTTCATTACAAGCCCTATTATGTCTTTCCTCATCCTAATAATTCATATAGCTTAGCGTGGATAAAGAGGAAGTTTTTTCATTTAGGAGTTTGTTGACATTTTCTTTGCTTTAGAAACGTAATTTTGCAAATACTTGTAGTTTCAAATGAGCAGCAGATTTGCATCTGAAAGTAAGTTGAGTTAACTTGGTAATGCACGCGGACACTGTGTACCCCTACGGTGGGTCCAAAATTATCTTGGAGAGGGGCGCACTATTCTGAGAGGTTATTTGTAGGACTGGTCAGAAAACTAGTTAAAACACCCCCAAATTTCTCCCCTCCCAAGTGTAATCTGACTTCATACCAACAGGTAGGATGATGCTTTTTTTTGGGGGGGTGGGGGAGTGAAAAAACATAACTAAACTGTGCACCATACAGCTGGATTTCAGTGACAGATCTTCTCACATCAAAAAGGAGTAAGAAGAAATCATGGAGCACTAGCCAAAAATGTTACTTTACAGAGGCTGTTTATTATTGTATTTCTGTGTAATATTAAGATCTTGAAGGAAGCAAGCAAAACGGAAACTCAGCTTAAGGCTCTTGACAAACTTTTCTCAAAACCGCTCTGAAGAGGCCGTTATCAAAGGCAGTGGGAGATGAGAAGTAAAATATTGCCATGGATTAGAAAGTAATTTGCACTGATCAAGTTCAGAGAAATATCAGAGAAACCTATTAAGTATATAAATTGAGTACATGGCAGTGGTGACAACTAATATTGACAAATGCAAGGCATGGGAAGAGCCATTTGAATTCATACACAGAATTGTCTGTAATCACACACCTTATACTGAATTACCTGTGCTTTAAAAAATAAAAAAAAAGTATATGCAATACACAGTCAAGAGTGGTGCTAAAAACCTTTTGTACAGAAAAAATCTCTATGCCTTTCTGTGCAATTTCAGCTTTGTGTTTGCAAATCGCTGGCACGCCTGGTACCAGTAGGCTAGAGATCGGCTGTAAAGGAATGGTACAGAAAACACTGAGAATAAAGAGATTATACAAACTGATGCGCCATCGATGTTTAAAACCCTGTACAGCTTCCTAATCATGGGATCTCAATGTAGATTTAACAGCTACTCAAGACACTAAGATATGCTTAATTTACTAACATCAAGGCTGCTGGTTCTATGTTCTTCAAGATCCTCATGTGAGCTGGGGCTAAGAAATAACCTCTATTTTGTAACTTTCCAAGGGCCACTGCTGGCTGTGCAGGTCGTCTTTGCTGACCCATGTGCCTCTGAAGGAAGAGAAACAGCAGAGGCTTAATTTTTTTCTTAACAGGAACATGGAATTGAATTATTGGTGTGTGCAAGTGATGACCATTAAATAATTGTGCAGGTAAATTTGGGGAAGTACGGGAACAGCACAACGAATGCCTATCCCAACTGCTCAAAACGAAGGGTGTATTCCACTCACAGGCCAAGAAAACTAATTATCACCAAATACTTTAGCAACAAAATATTTAAGAGAGCTTTTGTTAATCAAAACTTGGGTTTTAGCATTTTGTAGTTTTTAAGGTGGAGGAGCCAAGGCAGACAATTAAAATAATCTCAGAAAATTGTTTTCCTATTCAGTTAGGCTATATAATAGTTAATGGTTAATTAATTAATAATGGTTAATTAAATATGTAAACAAGTGGTAAGGAAAATACAAACATTTACCTTACTGCTTAGAAACAGGTAGGATCGCAGCACTCTGGAAATGTACCAGATAACATCTCTGTATAGCCAACCATATTTTCACAGGAAATCTTATTTTCACTTTAAACATTCTGGAAGCAAAACTGCAGCCAAA
>VZTV01042547.1:4331-32248 GCA_013400875.1 Anhinga rufa | reverse complement strand
CAGCTGAAACCAGGACAGCAGCCTATTTTTAATTCATAAATATATTCATTGTCATGTGCACACCCTCACCTACCAACCCTTCCATGCTTCATACAGTAGAGAATGCAAGTAGTCTGATAACACAGATTTAAACAGGCAATTGTAGGCCAAGAGTTAAGATTATTATCTCTCAAAAATCAGCATTTAAACTGGGATTGGAAATATTTTACATGATAAGCATATCTTATCTCAGAGGAAAACAACCAACCAACCAGACACCACAAGACAAAATGGTCTTGCCAGGCTTCAAATTCAATCAACAACTATTACAGGAGCACTTGAAGGCTTTTCTCTAGTCATACATTTTTTACTGACATTATTATTCCCCTTCCCAGGTTCTTGTACAGTGAAATATTTGCATCCAGCCTTTAATCAGTGAAAACATCACTATGCTGTGCTCTGATACTCATCAGAAGTATCCTGGCCCTCCAGTTTTGCAGACTTGGACCTCTCATGTTGGCTGCACCCCCTATCAGTAAGAGGGCTTGGATTCACTTCAAAATTAAAATATTTTCTTCCTCCAAACAGGTAAAGCTCAAATCCACCAAAACTTAGGTGATGCATGCACTTTTACTCTGCCTCCTTTTTCTGAGAGCTTAGCTGAAATTACGAGAACAAGCTTCAAAACACATAATATCCTACTCATCCAAGGCTAGGAGCATGTTGCTATGGGTGTGTATGTACAATGATATGCTAATGGCCAGCCAGTTCACTTCCCTGGCTAATATTTCTTATTTCCCACTGTAGGACACAGGACCCTTAGTCATATACTGGAGATTTATTTTGCTACAGGTAGTACCAAGACAAAATATAAAAGGGCTGTCCCCAACACAATCTGTGAAATATGTTTAGCAAGACGGTGTTTCTTGCATGTGTGTTGCAATGTCTATAGACAGAACTAGACCTTTCGGCAGTCTTGTGAAGTCCAAATAAAAAGGAAAAAGGAAGCCATTTGCTTTTGGGGGTTTTGTTTGTTTGGTTGTTTGTTTTTTTTCCCTGATCCTTTTTTCTTAAGTATTTAAAGAAAGGGGTAGGGGTAGGGGGGAAGAAAACCAAAAAGAAACTCCAAAACAACACTAAAAAAACCCCACACTAGATGGATTTGAGAGAGGAATCAGCTTGTGCATTTGGGTTTCGTTTTTTTCCAGGGAATTTCACTGTCTTCGGCTACGAGAGTTGGAAGCCTTATGAAAGGTCTTGAGCAGGTTACACTTGCGAGGTGTTAGTCAGGAAGCAATAGGTTTGATCTGCCATAGGAATAGGTTTGTTGTCAGTTGCACAGCAGAGGTAAGTCTCGGGGAGCATGCTGCACAAGGCAGAATATAGAGAAGACATGAAATAAATCAAAATTAAAAAAATGCATCTCTGCATGGTAAAAAGAATGCCCCGTTTTTCTAGTCTGATACTTATTATTACTGTTCAATGAGACATTAAAGCCAGGTGTCAAAGTATGGGCAATGTCTCTCTTCATATTCATTCTGCATCTTTGAAGAACCGATTTTATTCTTTTTTTCATGTTTCTCAATCTGCAGAAGAACCACAAGGTGACTCACACTGTCATTTCCCAGTATGTATGTACATCAGAAGCAGCTCCCCTGTCATTTTTTCAAGGTAGTTTTAGGCACACCCTGCTTCTCTCTTTATCATTCATCATCTGTTGTAGTTGGAAAGAGCCGTTTTAAATTGGTTGCTGTCCTAGCATGTATCTCTCCAAATTAAAGGGTGGCTCAGCTGGCAGGATAGTGCTGCCCAGCACGCACGGGGCTCCAGCTTTCTTCTGCTTTCCACCAGCCCTGCGCTGGGAAAGGGGTGAGAAGGGTACCTTTGAAACCAGCCGTATGTTTTTGCGGGGGGTTAAGACAGTGGTGTGAAAGGCAGCTTGTGACTGATGTTACAATGAAATATATTAAAAAGTCAAACCTGGTAGTTCTGAGTTCCAACTTTCTCCTGTCACCTCCGATTGCATTGCTAGGCAAACATCATTTGTGTCATCTTGAGCAGAAAAAGGAAAAAACACCAAAATCATAGGTTACTGGAGAAGGAATAAAAGAAAACCCTTCCTTTCCACTCAGTCTGTTTCTTTTAATTAAAAATTAGTTTAATGTAAGCAGAAGAAAGCAGACATTGTCTCCCTGCTATTGTTTTAGCTGGCAAGGTTGAACAGCTCTAATCCATAATATCTATAATATCTCATTAATTTAGGACTCATATTTCTTGTTTTTCTCCTTTCTTGCAGTCTCGTTAATTACAGTCTGATCTATAGAAGCAAAGAATACTCTCAAATAATGAAAAGGAACATCTTTTTCTTGTTAATTAAGCAAAGGAATGGGGAAAGAATGGGAAATTGCCATGTATTGCACATAGCAGCGAGGAGGAAATCATGTAGTTGAAGAGTATACAGGCTGAGCAGTAATTCATGCACTCTTCCCTTTCTGATACAACTTTTATGTTTTGTGTTTTAGAATTTTTTCTTTCCGCTCCTCAAAATGGCATGTTAGGAGGACTGAGCTTGTTTTGGTTTACATGGGATTTCTGCAACATTAATAATGAAGTTTTATCTTGTCAGCACTTCAGAGTCTATAGTGCTTGGGACTGAATGTGAAATGCTTTTAAAGATAATCTGTGACAATTATAATAACAGCCCATCTTGATTATATATTGGGAAATAAGCGTTACATCTGTTATATTTATCCTTGTTTTCCTCTGAGCTCTGGATATAAAAATAGCTGTATTTCTATAGTATGAATATTAACAAAAGGATGACAGCATGTTATCGGAGAGAACATGCACAGCTGTGGAGATATTCTATACAATTTCCCAATGCATATATCAAACATTTCACAACAGTTAATGTCTTGACCACACTGGCTGGGCCAGCAGCACTGGCAGGGTAAGGAATTCTGTAAAGATACCTTTGATTTTTTGAGGGTTTTATTTACTGTACTCGCTGCAGGGAGGGAAATGAAATTTCAAGGAGCAGAGAGCTACTATGGATTATCTTTTCAGCATCCTTTATTATCACAAACTACTGCTGCTGTCAAAAGATCATAATCAGATGCTTCAAAGACCAGGGCAACAGATTTTTAGATAATATTTATTTCTCTGTGAAAATTCCTACATTTTCAGATAATCCTCTGGTACCAGTTGTCAAAGATTTGTTTGACCCTTGAAATAAGAGTTAATACTGTCTCCAAAGCTCTCAGTTGCCTAGTATCAACAGAAATTTGAACTAAATTCCCAGGGAAAAAGAGGATTTTCTATTATGAGTATTTTGATTTTACTTAGCAGTTTAACTGAAGGCAAAAGAATATCTGTTTGTAAATACCAGAATAAATCTTGGTTCAATTCCACTAAATATTTTTAGCTCGCAGTCTGTCTATAAACTGTAAATATATTTATTTGTTTAAATTTTAGATTGTCTGTGTTTCCATTTCATTAACATTTGTGCTCCTGTTTTATGAGATAGGTAGTGTGAAGCTGTTTTCTTTAAACTTACCTTTGTTAATTCGGTAATTCCTTAAGATTAAAAAACAAAAAAGGAAAGTAAAGAGAGGGTTTTTTCAACATTCTTACTTTTGAGCTAAAGCACTTAAAAACATGAAAGTATTTATTTTTCATATTTAAAAAAAAAAAAAGATTTTTAGGCAAGATAAGCAAGAAGTATTCAGTTGCCAGGTTTTTACCTGGTTCTTGTGAAGTATGCTTTTTCACCTCTGTATATATCTGCTGAAGAGATTTTTGGTCCTGTTGGCCCTTTTCAGCCAAATGTGTTGGAGGAGTCCAGGACTCAGATACTCAAAGCTTCTGTAAGTGTTAGGAAAATCATCTGTTGATACAGGAGAGAAAGTCTAAAAGTGTTCAGAGGACCTTGATGTGCCTCTTTCCCCAAAAATTTCTGCAGAATTCTTCTAAGTGCCCCAAAAGAAGAAGAGGTTAAATGGGAGTTTGCACCTTCTTGTACTCAAAGGTCAACCAGCTTTCAAATTCAGACCCCAAAGCAACCAGGCTTTCTTGGATTTGAAGCTATAATGAATAGTTTGTTCTTTTGAGCTGAGTTCTAGGGGTGGAAAGGGAAAGGAACGTACAGAGAAGAGGAGAGAAGGCATGTGAAAGTCTAAAATATACACATAAGAAGCAGAAATGTTTTCCTTTTGATAATCCAAAACCAAATAGCCAAACTGGAAAGCTTGCTGTAGAAAGTGATTTCTTACACAGAGGGAAAAACATTTGTGCATTATTTTGAAAGTACATCTGTTGTTTGGATGCTCCCACTACAGTTAAACACCTTTGAATATTCTGGCAACATTGCCATAATTTGTCGGTTTGGTTTTGACCTGAAATAAAGTTTTGGGGTTTCTCTTGCCAGGGTGAAATTAAGTTGGAAATATGAAGGCAATATTTTGTTTCCATTTGACATTTCCAGCAAGAGTGAAGAGGGTGAGAGCTGGGGATCAGTTGCATAATGGATTGTTTTTACTTCAGTGGCCAGGAAAGTCAGATGTTTTAGTTCAAATCCCTCATCTCTCACCCTGCCGTTCTTACCATCTTGACCCTCATCATTCTGCCATCTTTTACACAGTCTTTTGTGGTAATATAAACATGGACATCAAGCGGTTTGCTGGAGTATGGTCTGCAGCTCAAAATTCATACCCATGGAAGAGTCCTGTGGAAAGAATTTCAGAGAATGGCCTATACACTAGACTGTCAAATCAATTACAGGTTCAATGTTAATAGTGTAGCTGAAATGACAATTAAGTCTCTTGAGGCAGTTTAATTTTTTTTCGTTTAATAAATTGCATTTTAAAACCAGAGGATGTACATTTACTTGTCAGCTACCATGTTATTACAGATTTTTATTAACTGCATAACTATTTTTTTGTCTGAGCAAATTTATAGTCATCAGTGAGAAAAGGAAGAGGATGAATTTTTTTTATCCCACATTTCACTGGCTTATTATCAAATTGTTATGGTTTATTAATGACTCAGAACTTGTGAAAAAAAAACCTCCACTATATTTTTCACATTTATGCAGATGCCTTGGTATTCAGTCAGCTTTTGCAAGAAGTTAATCATCAAAGGAAAATAATGAGTGTTTACATTACCTTACAAATTCTTCCCAATTTCCAAGCTTTGTTGTACTTTCTAATCATCTTGTTCTAAATTATAAAGTAAATTCTTTGCTTCAAACTTGTCTAAATATACTTCCCACAGCCAGCTCTTCTCTTGCGCTCTGTGCCTTATGGATTCCAGCACATTCAGCTAGGAAACATACAACTCATTCATTGCTTATCCTCTGTAACAATGAGCTCCTACAGGCACTTTTCTTGAATTGGAGAGTTGGTAAAACTTGGAACAAATATCCCTCCTTCTTTTTCCATGCAAGAAATTTACCTATGTCACTGGAAATTATGGGGTATACTAATGCTGGAAAAATGCACGCACTGGCACCCTCTCTTCTCCCTGCCCTGTCCATTAATGGGTGCAGCACACTTGGGTGTAGAAGTAATCATTCAGGAATGTCACAGTCACGGGCAGGTCCCTATCTACAATAAGAGACTTTGGGTGGATCATTCCTGCGTCCCGTGAGAAATTCGTTATGCACCCTCTGAAGCTTTGGTACAAGCATCTGTCAAAGGCAAGAGTAGAGATTAGGTGCCAACATTGGCATGACTTCATCCACTCTCGATGTATTTCAGGGGCTGTATTTTGGATTATCTTTACCTGGTCCTATGGAGGGAATTCCCGTCAGCAGTTTTGGGCACAGTAGGTGCCACCTTTGGAGAAATACCATGATTTAGTTTCATCCAAAATGAATCCAGCTGTGGTGGCTGGAGATGACACTGCTATGTAAACTACACAGCATGAAGGCAGGTGGTTTGGAGATTCACGTTAACAATATAGTCCTGATGTGAACTAAAGTGCTTATGTAGATGTACCTAATGAGACATATCAGTTGGGTCCCACAGTAGGAGGCTTGCTATGTTCTTTAGAAAGTAATAGAGAATGAAAGCGTAAATGGTGAAACTTAAATCAGGCTTTTGAAAACTCTCTGGGAGTTTGCAATCCAAAGACCTTTCCTCTATCCAGTGTAGTAAATCTTTCTGTTTCATGAGAAAGTTAAGTTGTGAATATTCTGTCAGCTGGATGTAGGTTATGTTTTTAAGCTTTGCGTCTACAATTAAGCAATATTTGTGGTGATTAAAAAAGAAGCATATTTATGTTCTCAACTTATCTTTTCCAGCCAATAAAATGAGTTTATGAGTAGGTTCATTCCTATTAAATTTGGCATGTCGTCAGCATTGTAATAGCCTGCTTTAGAGCTTTAAAGAGACTTGAAATAGCATTGCTTATTTTGAAATGGAATGAATCGGTGTTGGACAAGAACTATTTTTGGTTCAAATGTTGTATTTAGGCATAATGTAAAGGGGGAGTTGGAATTGTATGAAAACCATTGTCCAAAATGTAAGGGCTGCATGCATAGTTAGTGTTTATATTTCATAGCTGCTTTCTTTTTAATGCTCTGTATGTTTTTATATTCTGCAAATTCTTCATCCAATTACATGAAGGTTTGTGCTGTATTAAAATTATTAGCAGAGCTCTGCCCCTTACGACCTTCTGGAAGATCTTTAATTTGCCCAATGTGCTTAATGAAAATGATTTTGCAACCTAACACAAGGGAAAGGATGCAGATATAGGTAACATTAGCTTATCTTGCTTGAACCCTTAAGGTATTTTAAGATATCTAAACTACTTCTGCTTTCATAGTATTAAGCACAGGTGATCAATTTTTTTTTTTTATTATTTGGGAACTATTTCCTTTTAGCTTGTACATTTTAAAAAGCAACATGCAGTTTGACTGTAAAATTCAGTATAGTTCACTCTGCCTTCAAAACAGAACAGACAGGTCTTTTGATCTGACGAACAATGGTGCAGAACAAGTAGTCTAACCTGAGTAATAAAGAAACGATCCAGCTTCAGGTCTTATTCAATAGAGATTTCCACTGAAACGGCTGCAGCTGTTTCCATGAGAATCTGAAATAAATAACCTTCTGTTGCTGCTGAGTAGCATACAAAGTAAAGATTCTGGTAAGTCAGGACTGGTATTTTAACTTAAGAGTCTCATAGCTAAACTAATGGACAATTTCCGTTACAGTAAGTTGCACCCCTATGTGTGAAAGTGGGTGAGAGTTATTCAACTGAAAATGATTCAGAGAAGCAGAAAATATCACAAATGAGAAAAACTGACACAAAACACTAATGGACTAATTTTGATACGATTGATCATGATCAGAAGTAACTTCACAGAATTAAATTATTCCTCAGAGCAGTCCCAAATACATTCTGCGTGCCTTCACAAATGCCTGAGGTAAGCTCACATCCAACCTTTGCATAGTTGGATGCGAGAGAAAGCAGAGAGGTGGAGTGAGCCAGGAACTCAAATGGTCTGTGCAGCCTCTGTGCAAAGCCAAGTGGCACACTATCAGCTCTGGGCCTGATGAGCTGTATGTGGCCAAGGGTTATTATGTGTTCTGTGTGACTTGCAGAGCACTGTAACAGACCTGAAGATTTTGTGAAAGACATGTTTAACTGGAAGGCATCTGCTAAATGAAAAGTAGAAGAAAGGGTTTTTGGAGGGATTTGTTCCCTAAGGCAGGGCAGCCGTTTGTGAGTATGTGTTATGGACTCACAAATCAGTATGAAGGGATCAACCCTGTAGAGAGAGGTCTGTGTATAGTATAGGGCTCACCGTGGGGTAGTGATCAAAAACCAAACCGTTGCTGTGTTGCATACTTGTGACCCGTGATAAG
This sequence comes from Anhinga rufa, assembly GCA_013400875.1. Classification (NCBI taxonomy): domain Eukaryota; kingdom Metazoa; phylum Chordata; class Aves; order Suliformes; family Anhingidae; genus Anhinga; species Anhinga rufa. Next base: position 24,401 of record VZTV01042547.1, on the reverse strand, counting down.
TTTTAAGAAGCTGGAAGGTGTCTTCAGATGAGGTAATGGAAGGGACTGCGCAGAAGTGAGGTGATGAGTGCTGACAAGCAGCTTCTCACAGGAAAATGTGAACGGGAGGCAGAGGGCAGCTGTGGTGAAACTCTTGAAGCCTTGCATGAAGCTTATTTTTTATAAAGGGATCTTCCACCTAAAGGAAGTGGGATTCCAACTGGAGTTACCCTTTCAGCAGCCAACATGTTATCAAGATTACCAAACACCCTTTTTTGATGTGAGACATGATGTGATGGCACCTAAATCCAACTCGCCAGCATCAGCAGCTTTTAGGTACAGGTACCTCTGGGTAGTCTGGCCCCAGTCTCGCTCCTGCATGCCCAGGTGCCCCCCACCTCTCTGTACCCCCTGACAGGTCTCTCATCACAGTTAATTGGGTCTGTACATCTCTGTTTCAAACTCGGGTTCTGAATGCTCTGCAAACCTAAAGGTCATTGTCTGATTTTTTTTCTTGGTGTATGCTTTCCAAATAATCCGAGACAACAAATATAAGCAACTTTTGACAGTTATTTTGGCCTTTAAAAACATCACAGATATTTCTCATATTCTCCACATGTAGATTTAGTTTCATTGTAATCACATCCCTATCCCTCACCACTGATTTCAGTGTAATTTTTTCTTATTCAGTGTAATCTTACCCTGGTTGAAGGCAGAAATTGGTTTTGATGGTTCTATCTTTATGTAGATGGGAGTTAGCAGAACTTTATATACATTGCAGGGAATACCGCACAAAGCTCTTCTGAAGTCAAACTTTGAATAGATTATATACAGCAAATTATAAACTAATTTCCGACTGCAAAGTTAATATCAAAAGTATGCTATGTTTGTTAGAGTATAAAAAACCAATGAAACAAACTTAGGAATAACTAGGTTTTTTAGCTTTTTCATTTAGAATTATAACTCACTGGAAGGTCTTAAAAACAAATTGGAAAACATATGGAGGGCTTTCAAATTATGTATATAGACAGCATGGAGATATACAAAGACCTAAGGATAGAAAAGTATGCTTATGCAACGTATGCAGCCATTAGGCTTCTCTGAACTTAAATCTGCGTAGACACTGTTCCTTTTCAAAATACTTGTATACAATTCAGCTTAAATTCCAGTTTAAAACTGGTTAAACAAATATTTATGCATTTTTGGAAACTTTTTTTTTTTCTTCGCTTTTAATAAATCAGAATCTGTACTTTGAATCATGTTATGCTCTGTAATGAACATTCAATGCTTCTAAGCATGTGACTTACAACTGCAGCAAGAAGCAAGTTTCTATGGAAAAACATACCATTTCTTGCTCAGAAATTTTTATTCATCTACTTTGACAGGAAGAAAGTCATGTTTTGTAGCAACAGCTTTATTTGTGAATGAGACAATTTCCTTCATAGTTTATACTACATTACAGTTCTATTTGAATATTTATATTTAAATATATTTTTATATATTTTTCTATATTTAAATTTACAAACATTACATACAAAAATATATTTAAATATACAAACAAATTGTATCACACTAGGTATGCTTTAAACAGTTATTTTCAATAGCTGACCTGGGCTGGGCCATACCAGTTTATTGTACCAGTATTTTGAAGGTACTAGCGGTCACTGCAGCGATCAGCACACTCCGTGGTCCAGCCTCCAGCCTTAACATAAAAGGTAAATATCACTAAAACTGTGTGTGCTTCTTCCAAACACAGAAATGAAAAATATCCCTTTTCTTATTAACTGTAATGCCTCCCAAATTTTCACTGAAATAACTGAACTATTTTAGTTACATTAATAATCTAAACCTAACCCAGCATTTAAAGATTATACATACAGTGCAGTATTTCTCACTGCAGAGGTGGTCAAGCTATGTGAATGCTGTATCATTTGCCAGAGGTAAGAGTAATTGTTAATGGCAGGTTCCCACCGGAACTTGAGTATCGCCGCATTCAAGTGTTTGCCCGAGACAAAGGTGGATAGGGAAGACTTCAGAGGAAAACAAACCATCTTGCATCACAGCTCAGAACTGCAGGCAAGTCCAGTCCTTCCCACCATGAAAGTCACAGATTTTTCCCTGTTTCGCATTTCTGACACAGCCAGTGATTTATGCTTATTTAATTTTTTTATCCAAAACTGAATTTTTTGATCCTGGTGGAAAATTGTAAATGATAAATGTGAGGGGATGATTCTGGCCCCGTGGGCCCAAGAAATGTGTGGGTTCCCAGGTGGAGAGAGCAGAGCCTCTCGGCAGAGTCACATCGGCAGTTCTCTTGGTGCACGGAGACGCTGACTCTCATTTTGAAGAATTTGCCTTGGAAACTGCTACCTCACTGAAAAAAAGAGGGAGGGGAGAGGAGGGAGCAGGTTTCTAAAGACCTAAGACTAACTGGATATTTGCTGTGTATGTTCATTCTAGAAAGAGAAGGGGCAAGATGAGTTATTTACAAGACTTCAAAGATGCCTTGTGTTACTAGAGTCAGGCAAAGGTTTGGAACAGTCCGTTTTATGACCTCTTATGATTCTCAGATGTTTATTTCTGGGCACTTTTACAAAGTCAGTTTGGCTGAGCTAGTCTAAGGAGTTGAGAGCTGTGAGCTGCTGACTTCAAAGGCAGATAGGGTGAGACTAAAATTTTGGGCTAGGGAGGAGAGGGAACAGAAAAAGAGGAGGAAGTACAAAGGAGCTTGAGAAGAGGCAGAAAATGGATATAGAGGACATTGGAGAAAAAATTAGGTATTTGGAGGGAGGCATAAAAGAGAATTGAGGCAAAAGGATATTCACAATATGTTTATAAAAACAATGAGGAGATTTCTTATCCCCTAGTGACTGCCTAACCATTTCCACTGACTGCCATGTGCTGTTCCCTTTACCCATGAAATGAAAATTTATGCAAATTCAGTGTAAATCTAAACTGTTTATCGTATGGGTACACCTTGGCTTTTCCTATGAATGCACAAAACCCAAAATGACACTTTATCTGTAGGGCCTCCAGCACTCCCCAGAGATAAGTGACATAATGACATAGCACCTTAAGGGCCACCTCATTGTTCTGTCTCATTAAATAAGTGCAAACTGAAAATAGTAAGGAGAGGAAAGGACAGAAGTGTCTCTCTTTTTCAAAGAATATACCATGTGAATGGACAAAATACTCAAATGGGACCAGAAAAAGGTAGTACAGACATGCCTTGAAAGCAGGTTTATGCAGATCTGGGTAGCCACTTTCCTTGAAATACAAGGAAAGAGAATAAAAGAAATTCCCAACTGCTATTTGCTTTGGTGCCTGATCCAGAGCATAAGCTTTTGTCAGGTCTCAGTGGAGCAGAGAATACTTAAAACAGGAAATATGTAGAGCTGTCCTTTGCTGTAGATGGTTGGTGATAAATTGTCCTGTCACTGGCTGGAGGCTCTCCAGGCAAAATTGTTCTGGAAGACACCCTAACTGCAGAAGATGTGGCACTTCACTCTATGTATTGTACTCTGCTTTGCAGCACTGTCCAGTGCATTTTGCTCATGTACTCTTCCTCTGGAGAACAGCTTGTAGAATTATTCATGAATTTATTTGGTCGAATAGATTCAGTCTTCCCCTATTAAAGTCTGGCCTATAATCTCTACAGAACATTGCTCAGGAGCTGAAGAACATTTTAATTCAAACTTTATATAAAGAAAATTTTAAAACTAGCCTAAAAATAAACTAGATTATCAAAAATAAACTAGATTATAAAACTAACTTGGTAAATCTGCAGAAGTTCTCATGCTACGAAGAGAAGACGCTACCTCACTGACAGCCAGCTGTCTGGGAAAGCATTTGCCCAAAAGTCGTCCTTTAAAAAGAGGAAGGTGAGTGTCAGCCAAGTTAAATGGGCACAAGGGAATTGCAGTTTGCTGAGTTTGACACAAAGAGGAGGTGTGAGTGTGGGTCAGCGGGCCGTTGGCAGTGTGTGGGATAGGCACATGCAATGCCACGTCCCCCATCTGCAGCCTGAGGGACCCAGCACTGCCGGAGGGGCACAGGTTCCCCAGGTTCTGGGGTGTGTGTGCCAGCACAGCCTCTCAGACGAGGTGCTGGGGACACTGAGAAACTGGCAGGTGCATATAAACTTTTATAGAAGTCTAGCATTATGGATTATCTGTTGCGCTGCTGATATGGATTGCAAATGTTTAGTTCCTTGGTTGCTGGTTAATTATGTGATTAATAAACTGCTTCAGTACTGACCTAGGTTTTAAACTACAGGAACTGAGCAGATTTTACCTGTGATAGAAATCCACGTGTCAGTCTTTCACGTTTGAGTTACACGACGTCGTTTCATAAATTTTGATTTGCATACCTGTGTAAGGAATCGTTCGCAAGTACCACCAAACATGCTAAGGTGGACAACAAGAACATTATTGAATTATTATTTCTTTTTGAAGCTGATGTGAAACTAATTCAGAGTTTAAAGGAAGAAGAGAAAAAAAAAGAATGAGCTGTTCAGTAGGTTAAAAAAAAATCTAATCTCACATCCCAACCAAGGCTCTAATATCAGCCTGCCCTTCTTGGTGATCAAAGGAAGACCATCTAAATTCAGCAAAACACTGTCCAGATTTTTTTTTTGGTAGAAAATTTGGGTTTGCATACACAATTCTCTGGTGAACTTGTGTTGGAGTATGGGAGGCAATGGACATTGCTGATGAATGTGCACTAAATGGGAAAATTTAATTATCTTCTCTCATAAGATGCTGGACTCTAATTTCTGTAGAATACAGCAATGCTCCGTTTATAAAAGAAAGCGGAATTGCTTTCTGGCGTTTGCACGCGGAACCATAGATCCAGTGGGAGGTAAAATCTGTGATGCTGAATGTCTGATGCTGTCCTTAGGAAAGCTTTAAATCAAATGTTTCAGATTTTTGCTCTGCTTTGGTCAAGAAGTAAATTGGTTTTGTATTTTAACTGGGTAACATACGAGGCGAGGGACATGAGGAAGATTAGCCTTCAGTGGAAGAATGAGATCTCGTCACCCTTTTTCATGTTGAAACAGCCCGTCCTAGGGAAGGAAAGTCAGTGTCAGACTCTGGCCTTCATCTCAAAGGTAATGTATGGATAGTGAATTTACTTAAATCGTATTGGAGAACACAGTGTGGCAGTGAGGTTAAAATCAAGAAAAAAAGAAAGGTCAGAAAGAGTAAACATGAAAATCTGCTATATAGTGTAAACCTGTTACAGAATCAATTGCAAACTGCTTCAGACAAGGAAGAAAGTAATGCTCATGCTGGTTTTAGTGAATTTCCCCTTTTCAAAATTTGATGCCTGTGCACTGCTGTGGAGGTTGGGAATTCCCAGCGGCAGTGTAGGTTGCTGCCTTCCTCTTACCTACCCAACACTTGCCCACTGAAAGGCAGCTCTGCAAATGTCAGTGGGGAAAGTCCTGGAGCCAAATGACACTTCAGCAATAACACAGTTGATGGAAAAAAAAAGATGCCTCAAAAAAAGACACCTCTGTACCTCATGTTTGTTATTTTTTACTATGTCCCCAATGGGAAAATATGTTTATTCGTTTTAGTATGTCTTCTTCTGAATAACAAGCAGAGAAGCTCTTTCATCGTTGATAATGGCTATTGTATGGTTTTTTTCTCTGTGGTATGTCCTGACTTTAATGTCAGTTATCTCAGAGATGAAATTATGGAAAATTGGGTCTGCAGCATACGCTGTTTGCAGTGTGTGTGCCGTCACCGCTTTCAAGGGCTGCATTTCAAGTGAAAGCTATGGTGTTTGCTCTCCCCAGAAAACTGGAGCAACTGCCTGTTGTTACACTCTAATCTCAGCATGTAGAGATTCAGCCATTAAGCTCCTATCAAGGTTAATTAAAGTTTTGAAGGCAAAGGTTTGAAATGCAGACATGCTAGAGAGGAACACATTTCCTCTAAGGATTAAATACAAGTTAGTGGCTGGAGCTCTTTTCAGCTCTCTGTTAATTCGTCTTTGTCCAGGTGATTTTTACGCACCAGAGTAAGACCTGAAGGGCTCAGGACATATACCTGGTGAGCTGGGACCCTAATTCTTGCTGATGCCCCATAAATTAAACAGGAGCTGTCAGCTAGCAGAACTTAATGAAACAAAAACATAACAATAAACTGTTTAACAATTCTAAGATATACAGCAATGAGAAGGGAATTGAAAGTCGGATAAAAATATGCACTGTGATCTGAAAGCATTTGCCTAATCTTTTAAAAACAAACTAAGCACTTTTCCATTCAGTTTTTTTCCTTTGTTTATCCAAATAGGGTGAATATTCATACAAATCCATTTTTAACAGATCTATTGCACCAGCTTGGTCTTTTTAAAATAAAACCAAAGTTTCAGCGTTTGAAATACCACAGAAGAAGGATATTAGCTAACTGGATGCTAACAATTTCATACAGATGTCTGCTTATCATGCAAATAGTTTATTTAGATGCAAAGACACATTAGACTCCACTGATCGGAAAGTGAAGAATGGTTGTTGCTTCATGTTGTTCCAGCGTATGTGATCAGAATTTCAATGTGTTTTCTCTAGTACATCAGATAGCAACATTGAAATAAGCAAAACCAAGGCACACACAAACTGTGTATACCAAGGAGGCTTGATTTCTAATAGAGTGGGTATTAGTGGTAGATGATGGGCTGCAGAAGAACAGCTGCCTTTAAATCAGCACACCATTATGCAAACAGCTGTTAACAAGACAAAGCATCTAATTTCATGTACTGTACTCTTAATTTTACTCCTACCACACTGATCACATGCGGATTTCAGTTTGACATTTAAAAGGAGGTCTCAGCTGGTTTATATAGTACTTTATAACCCCTGATTTGCAAAAGGCCAACTTACTGATATTAATTTTGAGTTCCAGAAAATAATACAGCTTAGAGCATTCTGTGAAACATGAATGGGTTTTCATTAAATCTTAAACCTAAACTGCTTCTTGACCTTTCCCCAATATCACACCTGTTATTTTTCTCTCTAAATGATGCTCAGACCCTAAATGTTGGTACATCACTTTTATCTATTACTATTCCTGAAGATGACTTAATCATCCTTATATCTAGTGTAAAGGTCTTGCTTTTGCACTGAGCTGTTGATAGGACGCATAATGAAGGTCCTCCATTTAAGGATGGGTCAGATAACTGAGTGTCTTATCAGCACATATCCAACAGCAGAGCACTGTTCTCTATGTGCTAAACAGACCAGAAAATGTTTCAGCTCCTGGGAAACAGATCATTTATTCACACTAGAGCAAGTTATTTCTGAAGGCAACAGATGAAAGCAGAAGTCTTTTCCTTGACAAAGATGGGCTTTTGACCAGTGCAAGTACCTGCAAATAAGGAAAAAAGCAATTTAGAAAGGCCTTTCTGCTATTTCTCAGTGATCTTGTGTTGAAGGGAACCACTCTATATGTCAAACTAAAGTCTATTGTTCACCATGTTCAATATAAGTATCCAATTTTGTTTTCTTTTCCTCCTCCATTATCACTGATCAAAGCTTAACTGATCATGCTGCTGTTGAGGGGGTGGACGGATGCTCCTCTCCACAGCAGCCTGCAACCACGCAGGAGGTGACTGCTCTTGGCTGCCCATCACCAGTGATCACCGTCCAGACAGCTGTACCGGCCAAAAAGGACAGCAACATCAGAGGGTGCTCATGGCCACGTCCAGCTCTGTGCAGCGCAACACAAAACGAGGGCTTTCTCCAAGTGTCATGTGTCCATATGTACCTCTGCAATGTTAAGAAGCTTGTAGTGTAAATGTGCAATTGCATGCTCTCTGAGGAGTTGCTGTTGAAAGTCTGAATATATGGTCTAGTCTGCTTTGTATTTCACTGATCTCAAAAGGACAAGAATAACAGATGGCATTTCGTCCTCTGTGTAGATGGACAGTTGGGGGCTGAGCAGCAGAAAGATGCCACAGATAAAAAATTTGTGTGATCAGTGCTATTATTTCTGCTTTTCAGAATTGTTTTGCAGAGTCTTAGGTAGTTGCTTAGGCCTTAAGGTATTAGTTTATATATTACTACTGTAAATTTTTCTTGAGAGTAGAAACTGCGAAGCAGGAAAAGAGAAAAGGTAACAGAATTGTGCTTTGTGGTCAGGTTACTTTTTATGAGTCCCTGTTGTTTATTCTGCATGTACACCCAATATCCATTACTATAATCACAGTGGAGACTATGAATCCATGAGACAGCCTTTAAACATGATAAAACAATATCACATTGTCTTCACTATCAGTTTATCTCTTTTTTTCTTTTTTGTTTACTCTCTCATAGGTGACAGTGGTGATAAAAAAAAAAAACATCTGAGGCAATGTGTTGTCCAAACCCCAGATGTTCTTAGTTCTTACAGCATATTTATGTGTTTAAGAAGTCAATGGTGTCATCAAAGGGATGGCTGAATGAAAACCAAGGTGATTTAATAGGGTGGAATAGAAGGATGTAAATTTTTATCTAACTTTTGTGTTCTTATGTCTTATTAATGAATAAAAAGCATTTAACAGACTTAAAATAAAAATATGATGTTTATCCAAGGAGTTGTTACATGTTCCTTTTGTCTATTTATATGCATGCTTGAATACATAAACTCATCAGCATAAAATATTTGTATTGTTAGTTTAACCCTCCAAAACAACTATAATGTACATATACTCTCAGCGTATTTTTCTTGATTTATGTCCCCTGAAACCCTCATGGATTTTACTGGATTTGGGATTAGACTCCAAAAGTGTGGCTGTAACACTTGTTAATGATAAGCATACGAACCATGTTCCTCATCCAACATTTCTGACAGTACCAACACAGACAAAACTTTCAGAGGAAACAGATATTGTTCTCTTGACACAGTCTTGCCCTGTGCATGAGTACAAATAATTTTCTGCATACTATTCCTGAGGAAGAGCTGTGCCTGAGACATGATGGAGTAGTTTTTGCCCTGGTGAGAACGTCTGCACGCAGGAGTGAAATAACAGCAGGAGGAGCTGCCTGCAGAGACATGATTGCCTCCGAATCATCCCAAAAATGTTAAAGTCACTGTTTCTGTCTTTATTTTAGCATCATTTATGTTTTCTGTTTCTATCTGGCTGTGCTTAGGCTGGCACTATGCACACTGTGACAGATACTCTCTCACCTAAGTGCCAGCTTTTGCTAGGTTGGGTGTGAAAATTGTGTCCACAGGATGCTCAGCTGATTTAAGCAAAACTGTCTGGGATGCCAGACATGAGCCAGCATCAGACCTGAGAGACACTCAGTGTACGTGTCTGAACCTTGCAGATCCTACCCTGAGAGCTGTGCAAAAAAAAGCTAGTATTAAAAAGCGCACAGCAACCTCAGCTGGATTTTCAGTATGTGGTGTTAAATATATAAAAGAGTGGCAACCGATGAGTGTTTGGGGACACAGGATCAAAGGATGTATACCCTTGGAGAGGGAATGTTTCTCTCTGTCATTTTGCCTACCGCTGTTGGTACTTTTCATATCATACTGCACCTGCTGCTATAGTGACATTTATAAGTTTGGAATTAGGACCTATCCTCCTGACCCAGAAAGCTTAGGTTTAATTGAGATAATGCAAACAGTCAATAAGCAAAAGGCCAGAGACAGATTTTACAACAAGGTAATCAGACTGGTGGAGAGGTGGTGAAGCGTGACCTCCTTCTGCTGTCAACACTGCTGTTCTTTGGCAAACACTTTTCTCTAGCAGAGACTTTTATTGCATTTGGAAACCATCATCCAGTCTTATGCTTGGGTTCACTGCATTGGAAACCTGAAAGCTGTAAATCACTATGGTTTTAATTGGTTTCACAGTTTATATCAGATGTAAAAAATCCATGTTTGTCCCAAGTGAACCGATTAGGAGGAGGGAATGTGCCAGTAGAGACTAACAAAAGAGCTAATATTATGAGGGAGGCTCCTCGTCAGGGCTTGATATGAATCAGGAGCAAATCACTGGAAGTCCTGCTTTGAAGCAGAACAAAAATGACTTAGGGGTTTGCTTTCAGCAAACTGGCTGCTTGGGACTGGAGAAAGTACATTAAAGAATGTGTTAGCAATATTTGTTTGATATTTACTTAGAAAACCTGGAAATTATTAGGAAGAAGAGCAGCAGAAGTGTTTGCTTAGCAATTTCTCTTCCAGTGATGGACTGGAGGGCAGGAAAAAAGAATGTGGCAGAAGAGAAACTCCCAGAAGGGGGATGCTGGTAGTTGTACTCAAGGTGGGGGAAAGAGACAATTCTTGAGTGAAGTAGCTAATGGATATTGATTGAGATACCTAGCTTTGCTGCTAGGGCACTAGCTCCCTCCACAGGTGATAGGAAAGATTTAGGACTTCTGGGATTCTGCAGCTTTGCGTCCTAGTCAGGCGTGACAGGTACGATGTTTTGCAGTTGAGGCTGTGAGATGTTTGTGCTTGTTTTCCCTTGCTTCTCCTCTGCAAACAGCTAAAGTTAATGCAGTCAGGAACAATTCCTCCACTGGCTGAAGAAGAAAATCTTTGAGGAGCTGCTTTTGGTAAAAGCATGTGGTTGGACACTCCCAATGGACAGTGGGAGTGGATACAGCCCCACCTCCCTTCAGAGGTCATTTGCCCCACAACATGGGTTTGGACAGGATGAATTCAAGCTAATCAAGATGGAGTCTGGACACTCAAGTAAAAGGCAAAACAATCAGTCTCCAGTAGAGTGTAATCAATTCTGGAGGGTGAAACCTCTACTAAACTGGAGAAGCAGGGACAGCAAGATCAGGTACTGCAAGAGCAGGCGAATATGAAAACTCCTTTCTAAAGATCTCAGGTTTCAGAATATAATCCCCAAAACCTCTTTAAATCACACTAGATGTAATTGTCATGAGCCTCCTGGGTCATCTAGGACCATTTCTTTTACCAGCCAAACCTCCCACAGATTCATTTTCTGTATAAAGGGTTTGCATTTCAACGCAGGGAGTTTTCATACTAACCGTGGAAAATATGCTCCTATAAATGAATCCTTTGGTCCTTGAGGAACATTGGAGAAAAAAAAATAATTTCTTAATGAACAAAAATGCGTGCTGAACTCCAGCCCTAAGGTGTTTTCTCCTGCCAGCATAGGCTGAGCGTGCTACATACATGCTCATGAAGGGCTGTGCACAGACCAACCAGACTGATGTCTCATAAGCAAAACCTCTGTCCTGAAAACTGCCATTTTCCACAGCATCCTGGCCCTAAGTGCTGCTGAGGGCACAGGACAAGGGTTAAGGTGGACATAGCCCTGTGCTCTTGAGCACTGCCCTCCTGCATTGGGCCGTGCTGGCAGCAGCCTCCAGCCAGGGCCCCAGCTTCAGGTGGCTGAGTAATCCTGGAGTAAAAAGCCACCTCCTCTAAGAAAATAGTCTGGAAGCAACCTCCAAAGTCATGTTTCAAACAAGAAACAACTTTAATTTCCAAAATATCCAAGATGAGAGTTCATCTTAAATATCCAAAACATCCAAGACTTCAAAGCAAAGTCACAACTGCCTGATGTCTCTACACTGTAGTACAAAGGGGCAAAGTGAACAGAAATTAGGCATAAGAATAACCTGTTTTACTGATACTTACCTTATTTTATGTGGAGAGACTGAGATTCTCAGTTCCTTATAGTAGGACATCTCCATTGAGCAACACGAGCCTGGCCCATTCACAGTTCAGAGTGCCCGTGACTCCCCTGCTCCCTCAAGTTGTACAGAACAAAAGCACTTAGAGTATTTCCTTCCTCTTATGGCTTTTATTTCTCCTGGACAAAATAAAAATAAGGATATAAAGGAGATGGATTGTGTTCTAACTGTTCTGTGTATAAACACCTGATTTCAGTCTGCAGGGGCTTTCCTTCGGTATCCATCACACTAAGCACGCAGCAAAGGGGTGAAATACACACAAAAGTAACTAAGCCAGCAAAAACGTGTAGTGGCTCATTTATTAAATTAAGAAATAAAATATGAAGGTTTGTATTTTTTTCTGGGAAGTACGGAGCAGTGTTGGCTTCTAAAATTTGTTATTGGCACTGGCTCAGCAAGTGCCAACAGAATACAGAAAAAACAAGCTGAGAACAAAATGTTTACATCAGTAGTTCTTTACACGAAGAAGTAATCCCAACTGCAGTCTACAATTTGTTTATAATTGCGTAGTGCTTAAACAAGACACATCAACCAGGGCTTTACACATCAAATACAATGCTAAATTATAATTTTCTATATGATAGGCTATTTAATAAAATACTTCTGCACCATCTCCAGTCCCAATTAAGGTTGCAGTCAACAGAAGATGCAAAACAATTTTGTTCCTGACACATAAATAAGTTTTAAAGTGATTTGATATGCTGATTAAGTTATTAATGACAAAATAAATGCATATGTTTCTCATTAATTTTACCTTGAAGCACCAAAGCACATCCACTTGAGAATATATACTATTTTGTTTTTATTTATTGATATTGCAAGGCAGCATTATGAATGCAACAGCTTTGGTATAAGCCATAAAACTGATCCGTAATAATCAAACTGCAAGCAGCTGTGGATACAGTCTAAACTGAAAAACATACCTTTTAATTATCTACATTAGTTTCTTTGGAAATTCATGGTGAATCCAATATATGTAGATAGTTTTTATAAGAATTCTAGGAATTGCATATGCAGGCAGGACTGACCTTAGTTTTAAATATAAGTGAGCAGTAGTCTAGCATATTTTCAAGGAATCTTGGAAAATTTAGGTTTGAAGGGCCTGTTGGAGGTCATCTGGTCCTGCCCGATCTGTACAGCTGGGCCAACAGGGAGCTGTTCAGGTGGCTCAAGGCATTGTCCAGTTAAATTTTGAGTTTCCAAAATGGAGATTGCACAACCAAGAAATTCCTCCTGGGGAAACCTCTCTCAGCACTTGAGGAATCTTTGTCATTTTGAGGATTTTTTTTCCCTTTCCTACCTGGAATATCCCTTGCTGTGACTTCTTACCATTGCCTCACATCTTTTTGCCATGCACGTTTAATGTATAATATATAACACTTTGCATTTTCCCAGAGTGACACATCAAAAAAAACCTTCAGTTAACTGGTTCCCATTCTACCAATGACAACATTTAACACTGATTTCATATTGGTTTCAGATTAGTAAAGAAATTAGGTCTATGGAGCTCTTATAACTATTTGGTTGGCGTGACTGGAGACACATGGGGTTTTTTTGTTCTTTACATGCTAGATTGACAATGTCATTGGCTGAATTTTAATTCACTTTTTTTTTTCTTTTTGGCATGTTATGTCCTGCAGTTTCCGTTCTACATCTTCACCTTCTGCAATTTCATTAATATTCTTTGGTTTCCAAATCCACTGCTCTGGCTTTGAAAGACTTCTTGCAGTGAATCTCCCACCTCAAATTCTTCTGTACCCATAAATAAAATGAAATTTGGATATAGTGTGTAGGCCAAAATAAATTCTGTGGCTAAAATAAGTTTGCTGATGTTTTAGATCTCTTAAAAGTTCTTTTCAGATTGCCATGCAGGGGGGTGAGTAGCTTTGCTGCTGTGGAGGGAAAGTATAATCATGGCAATGGTCCCAGAAAAAGGTGTGGATCCCCTTGGGATAGGTTTGGACTTGGAGCACAGCCGAGGTTGTTTGGTCCAGGTGCAGCTAGGAGGGAACACGTTCCTCATTGGTGCTCCTACCCATCCCACTGCAATTCCTTTGCTTAACTACCAGCCTGCGTTCAGGGCAGCTGCTGAGGATGGAGAAAAGGGAGGGGTAGAAGAAGTAAAGAGGCCCCACTCTTTATTGGAAAATAAAATCGTATTCTGTGAGAGGGAACAGCTGGCAGGAGGTTATAGCTGATGGTGGGGTGCATCCAGATTTACAGTTATGGCTAAATTACAGATGTACCTGTGAATTTATATGCTGCAGACAAGCTTTTATCGCTCTAATGAGAACCCCTATACTCTACTGTGGAGTGCTATTGTAATGTTAGTTAATAAAATGGTAATTGATGGTTCTTTCTTTCTTTCTTTTGCCTTGCAGCCTGACTGCAGTATTTTGCTTTTTGTTTAGCCATATACTTTGTCATTACGGTTGATGTTGTTTGCAAGCCTGTTGCATTTCAGAGAAAAAATTACTTCTGAAGAAAAAAGCAGCTCATTACCCATGGAACACAGCAAAATGAAATGAAATGAAAACTGTATTTTTTTTGTCTTGGGGCTCTTTGTATCTTAATTCTCCAAATGGCTTAGATACCACAGTTGTATAAAATAAGGCATGCTTGATACACACGCCCTTTAGAAAAACTGGAAGGAGGTATGCTAACTTTACATGAACCACACTTAATTAATATAAAAACATATAAAAATGTCATCCAGGGGGAAGAGTAAAATAAAATGTAAGAACCTGGTTAAAAAAGGAGTTAGAACTGAAATGTAATTTAGCCTAAGCTAGAAAATACCCACAGTAACAGTGGATGGAAATCTATTAAGGTGGAAAACTGTAAATCCATCTGGTTATTTTAGTAACCTAATAAATTTCAGCACTTCTGTCTGAGAGTTTATTATGATTTAATATATCTGCCTTACCACATTTATGGTCTAATTTAACAATGTAGTATCAATTTCTACGAATTATGTGTTGTAAACCAAATAATTCATGAACCAGACCACTTAAACAATGAATGTCCTAAGGTTATTGTTTTATTTTTCTTTTCAGAGATTCTTTTCCTGAGATTGTGGTTTTCAGAATTATAGGAGAACTTTATACATATGTTTTTCACTCTCTGTTTAAAAATTTTAAGATTTTTTTGGAGATATAAGAAGAGTTTTGACAAACAATATCTCATGACAATATTTCTCTTCTAAATTGTGGTTTTGACACATCCTAAAAACAGACCACAAGATAGAAAAGCACAATAAATCTCTGTTTATGAGCATGTTCTTTCAGTGAGTGACATCTGAACCTAGGGGAAGTTTATTTAAATTTCCTTTGGTGGTGAATTAGATAGTGCTGTCAAAACCTACTTACCTCTGTCAAATGCACATACTGATGTTTCTACTAGCAATCTCTTCTATAACCATGCTAGTTTATCCACTATATTTCTCTTGGAAAGTATCTTCGTTGCAGAATCTGAATCTCCAGTGACTAAAAAAACAGTGATTCCACAGAATGAGTAATTATTTCATTACATTAAAACTGCAGGAATTGTTATACGTCTATTATACAAGGACACGTATTCCTTCAAGAATATTTTAGGCAAAGATATTATACATATAGAAAATAATTAGAATCGAAAACACCTGATTTACTGTAATATGAGATTAGTGTGGACCAACTAGACAAGTGTTATTATCTCAGTTTTTGAAGGCAGTTATACATATATTGATTTCCCAGAGGATTTCAGGAACTACCTTCTCCATTTAGAGCAGAGCACTGCTCCAATTCTTGTCCATTGTGGCCATCCCAGAAAGGACAAACCTTACTCTCAAATTGTTTTATAATTCCTCCACTTTTCACTTACCACTTTAAACTTGTCAAAAAGTTTGGTTACATTTGAATGTCGGTAGCTGTGAGTATTTCTACAGCATTAATCCTTAAGTAAGAGAGGCACTGAACAAAAACATCCTAAGAAAAGATTTATCAGAATGAGAAGCCTGCTCTCAGCAGGAAGAACAGATCTACATCTTCTTTTCTCCTATATTTCACAATACTTGGAAAAAAAAAATTTCAGTGGAAAAGCCAGGCTGGTTTAAGATACAATTTTACACAATCTATCATTAAGCTTAATTGTGATTTCATTGCCATTTGTAGTTTTATTCAGAACCTGTCTCTTCAGGCCTTAGTGATGCTGATTCCAGCCTTTCGTGGCTGATAATCACATCATTTTAAAAACAATGACATCTTAACAGACAAAAGACACTGAAATGTGCTTTCCTATTTTTAGTCATAAGCAGCTGAGAAGGCATCAAGACCCAAGTGAAGTTCTACTCTGAAAAATTCCTCATAGATCTCTCTAAAGCTTGTTTCTGTTGAAAGTACATTTTAATTATCTTTACCACTTGGTGAATTAGAATAAACTCTTGAAAAGGGAGGGAAGAAATAAAACACAACATAGTATAGCACTTGTCAGACCAAGAAATACCTAAAAAGTAACAAAGTTCTTCTTATCAGCTTTGTAGATTAATATTAAATTATTAACTTTGACTTATAACTGTTATTTAAAAGACCCCACCTCTGTGCAGTTTATTTATTAAAGGATTTAATCGCAACCTGAGGATGCGAAAACTCTCTTTTAGGAGCAGGAAGTTTAAAGGTATAGCTAAGATCAAACAGGGCAGATTGTTTTAAAAATAAATATATATGCTATCATGATATGAAGACTCACAGTTCCTAGGGACTATGAAATACAAGCTCCAGGAAAATCTGAAGGAGCCAAGTAATGACTTGGTGTTTAGACTGTGAGATTTTCAGCTCGTAGAAAGCTAAAAGACTGCCGTTCTGAAAGACTGCCAGGAAACCTTAACCACAGTGGTTTTTTTCTTAGTGTCAGTACATTTAAAAGCAATTCATACTGTATTTGGCCCAATACAGTCATCTGATAGATATTTAGCTGGGGATGTCATCCTCAGACGTAGCATGATACAGGTAATTTTGTCATAAGTGGCTAGCTCATGAAAATGGACTCACTACATCTTTATGATGTTTTTCCTGCTGATACCAAATTTTAAATCTTATTAAAACTACTGGGCTTATTGAAATGCAGAAAAATATTGAAAACTAAACATATAAATGCAAGGCAAAGGAAAAAAAAGTACCACCTGTTCTGTTTATTTTTAATTACACCATGCACTGGTCTTACATGACAGGTGAGAAAGGGAAGACTTTTTGGCATCGCATCAAATGAATTAATACACAGTGTAAATACATCAGAAAACACACATTGCAGTGGGGCTAGGGTTTTTTGTTTGTTTGTTTGCGATCACAAGTGAGCAAAATTTCTATATGGTTGTGTATTCTGGCACACAGCCTGGAAAAAGGCATTCTGTAAGTGCCTGCTGCCGCAAGCCATACAGGAATTTAAGTCAATGTATTCTTATTCATTTCTCTGCAAGTAAACAGTACCTACTGTTACTAGTTAGCAAAGTCCTTCTCTTCCTTTTAAGTATTTTGGTTTAAGTGGTTCATTGCTTGGAGTCATGAGCATCCGATGGTCCATACCACATCCTGAAAATTAATTCTTTATGACAACCTGGATTTTTCTGAGATGGTTCAGGCACTCGTGTTATACTGTACCAGCCTCACCGGTTGTGGAAGTATGACATAAGCAGTCTGGCTGTGCAAATTGTATATATTTTTTCTGTCTCTTCTGCTGGAATACACGACCCCTGATTTAAAGAAAAGTGTGTGTTATGGCCCAAAGATACGGGAGCTCTGGGATTGAGATAGGAGGATCTGGATTCAGCCTCCCGTTATGGCCAGGACAGAATATTGCCTTGAATCCTTTCTCTCCTGGTTTAGGGGAATACATGCTATACTAGGCTGAACTGGCTCTCCAGCTGTGTCTTCAGTTTTGCTCTTCAAAAGTTTAGAAGTTTCTGTCATGTAGTCCTATTTTGGAAACTAATTAGAGTTTAGGTTAATATAAAAAATTACAATATGGATGTTAACAGGTTAACATATGGGAAAAAATTATTTCTAATCATTTGGGGTACCAGAAATTTATCTTATAATCCAATAAAGCAGCACCTGAATACTTTTGTGCTGCACAGCTCTAAACGCAGTCAGTCACACTGCATGTGAGGCAGCAGAGCAGAATGACATGCAAACAACACATTTTCAGTCAAAAAAAAGAGAAATAGTAACTGTCCCAAATCCAGAAGACAATATTGGATTAGATATTTTTCTTATCAAGATGTTAGATGCCAGCAGAAAGGGTATGAAAAATGAGAGAGAAGTTGTCATTTTGCTGCTGTATAAAGCCTTGATGTGCTCATGACTTGGACACAGTGAGCAGCTCTGGTCTTCTCACCTCAGGAAGGTCCCTGTGGAGCCAGAAAAGGGACAGTGTTGTGATTTCAGGGCCAGAGGAGCTGCCTGGGGAAGAGAGCCTGAAAGGTCAAGATTCCTGGTAAGGAGTGGGGAAGGTTGATTGGGGGTGTCTGAGTTCACAAAACCCTGGTAGCAATGGAGATGGTGAATGTGGCACTAATATTCACCAAATCTCAGTGGCTCAGTTTAAAACAAGTGAAAGGAAGTGTTTAACAGTGTTTAACAAACTGCAGTAATTGTTTGCCCTGGGAGGATGTTGTGGAGGTAGGCAGTGTCAGCAGGGTCAAAAAAGGGGTTATTCAGAGATATTGAAAAGGGACATCAGGGTACGCTCTCCCATGTCCCTCTACAGTGATTGCGGACTTTGAAGGTACAGGGGCAAAAGGGACAGCAGAGGGGCCACATCCATGTGCGCTGCACAGACACCTGGGTACTGCCAGTTATCTCCTGTGCTGAGGACAAAGTGCAAGCCTAGATGGACTTGGGGAGCTTAAGTTATTTTATTTTTACATTTTCATCCTTTAAAGCAGCACAAAACCACGGTGAGTGCATGCTGATTATCACCTGGAGCTGTGCTATCCAGGTGGGTGCAATGCTTCCTGCTCCCACCCCTGATGTCAAGTGCCACCACCTGTATTGCCCTCTGCCCATGAAAGCCAGAGCCTGGGGCACAGATCCTCTTTGGCTGGGGAGCAGCAGGTAGCTGAGCCTCTGCTGGGAGTCTGTAGGTTTGTTTCTGCTTTCAGAAGTGGCTTTTTGAACTTGGTGTTTTCAGGTTTTCCTTGTACTGGACTGATAAGGGAGCATGCTTCTGCAAAGGCTTATTTTGGTGGCTCATCTGCAAACAGGTACACCAAACTAAGCCTGGTGATGGTAATGGAGTTGTTTCTAGCATTTCTGCTGTTGTAAAACCATGTTGAGTTCCCTCAATTCTGCAGAGTAGCTGGCTCTCCTGTTTCCTGGGGACCTTTGCTGCTTTCTGTTAGTTCAGTTGTGTCCAGTTCCCCTCTGCTCATTACACAGAGCCTGGCTTGCCTTGTTCTCCTTAATGTCCCTGCTGCTTGGCTTTACATTTCTTCTTTGCTACGTTCCTGTGCTGTTTTCCCCCAGATCTCCTTACTATTGGTATGTGAGCTTCACTTGCTTCAGGAAAATCTTGTAGTGAATAAATTGCTTTCTTCATATGTGTACAAAGGAAGGGAGGGAGGGACCTCTCTTTCTTTCTTGCCCTTTGTTAAAAAAAGCCTTTAAGTTAGTAGATGGGTGCATAGTAGAAATCTTTAGGGGAAAAAAAAGATTTACACTTATAGAGGTTGGAAAATCAGAGTGTTCTATGCCTATATTAATTGATGTGTAGCTTGTTTTCACTAGCATTCAAAATGTAGATATGGAAATAGTAATAAACTGACCCCAGACTATCACAGGTGTCTCTGGTGAGGGGGTCTGATAGCTGAGAGCAGGCTGTGCTGTAACACCTTTCCTAAACATGTATTTTTTTCCATTTTTTTAAGAGGTAGTTGTGATAGTAGAGATAGTGAAATTTGATTAACATAAAAGCAAACCTTGCATGAACATTACATATATGTAGCTTTGTGCAACAAAGTTATATTTTGAGGCAAGGTGCTCTATAGATCTGTGGTGGGTTGACCCTGGCTGGCTGCCGGATGCCCACCAAAGCTGCTCTATCACTGCCCTCCTCAGCTGGGCAGGGGAGAGAAAATATAATGAAAGGCTCGTGGGTTGAGATAAGGACAATTACTGTCATGGGCAAAGCAGACTTGACTAATTTATTACCACTCAAAATGAGAGTAGGATAATGAGAAGATAAAAATTGAATCTTAAACCAGCTTTTTCCCCACCCCCGCTTCTTCCCAGGCTCAACTTCATTCCTGATTTTCTCTACCTCCCTCCCCCCGGCAGCGTAGGGGGACGGGGAATGGGGACTGTGGTCAGTTCATCAAAGGTTGCCTCTGCGGCTCCTTCCTCCTCAGGGGGAGGACTCCTCACACTCTTCCCCTGCTCCAGCATGGGGTCCCT